>CAIGQZ010001236.1:8448179-8459210 GCA_903798205.1 Danio tinwini | reverse complement strand
CTATTGATATTATTTATTAAATGACCCATTCATTGTATTTTATTAACATCTACCCCTACCCCAACCCTCACAGTAATGTAAAAACAGTCATCAGGGGCATAGCAACCTGGGGGATGGGGATATGTCCCCCTCACTTTTAGAAACAGGTGATCAAGCAATAATTATATGAACGTAAACTTTAGGATCTCATACAGCTGCCCCCCCACTTTCAAAATGTCCGCTATGCCCCTGACAGTCATTATATTGAGTATTATTCATTTTATTTATTTAATTACCCATTAAACTGTATTTTATTAACGTCTACCCGACCCTAACAGCAATGTAATAACAGTAATTATTGTTATAGTGTCCTAAAAGTTGTGCTATATTAATGTGCAAATCCACAGTTGTATCCCGTCTAGACTTTACCTTATGTGACTAAAAATATGCAAGGCGATGCGGTCCAAAAGAGCACATATATTGTCATTATAGTAAGTGTGTCTGATATTAAAACAAATCTTCTTTCATATCATGTTAATCCTAAAAGTAAAGAATAATTATGAAGCACATTCATCCTGCAAATAATTTTCAAGGGTAAAATTTAACATTGGGGACTCAAATGTACGCCAGTTTTGTAATTTGGATATCGAAACCATTGAGCACTTGTTTTTCTTATGAAAAAAGCATTTGTTTGGATAAAACAAAACAAAAAATCTATAAGACAGCTTCTCGTGGAAAATTAATGTTTTGTATCATATTTAAGGAGCAACCAATCAACCAACCAAGCCTTTGTTTGTCACATATACCTCCATGTATTCACATACACTGACATATAGTAAAATCAGATGTACATCAGTATTCACAGCCTTTGGCATAAAGCTCTAAATTGAGCTCAGGTTCATTCTGTTTCCACTGATCATTCTCGAGATGTTTCAGCAGCTTCATTGGAGTTCACCTGTGGTCAATTGATTGGACATGATTTGAAAAGGCTTACACCTGTCTATATAAGGTCCCAGGGTTGACAGTGCATGTCAAAGCACAAACCAAGCAAAGGAATTCTCTGTAGACCTCAGAGACAGGATTGTCCTGAGGCACAAGGCTGGGGAAGGTTACAGAAACATTTCTGCTCTCTGAAAGTTCCAATGAGCACAGTGACCTCCATCATCCGTAAGTGGAAGATGTCACCAGGACTCTTCCTAAAGCTGGCCGGCCATCTAAGCTGAGTGATCGGGGGAGAAGGGCCTTAGTCAGGGAGGTGATCAATAACCCGATGGTCACTCTGTCTGAGCTCCTGTGTGGAGAGAGGAGAACCTTAAAGAAGGACAACCATCTGTGCAGCAATCCACCAATCAGGCCTGTATGGTAGAGTGGCCAGACAGAAGCCTCTCCCAGCCTGGAATTTGCAAAAAACATCTGAAAATGAAAATTGAACTCTTTGCAGTGAACGCCAGGCGTTAGGTTTAGAGAAAACCAGGCACCGCTCATCATCAGGCTAATAGCATCCCTATAGTGAAGCATGGTGGTGGCAGCATCATGCTGTGTGGATGTTTTTCAGCAGCAGGAACTGGAACACTAGTCAGGATAGAGGGAAAGATGAATGCAGCAATGTACAGAGACATCCTGAATGAAAACCTGCTTCAGAGTGCTCTTGACCTCAAACTGGGGTGGTGGTTCATCTACCAGCAGGACAATGACCCAAATCACACCGTCAAAATATCAATGGAGTGGCTTCACAACAACTCTGTGAATTTCCTTGAGTGGCCCAGCCAGAGCCCAGACATAAATCCTATTGAACATCTCTGGAGAGATCTGAAAATGTCTGTACATCAACGCTTACCATCCAACCTGATAGAGCTTGAGAGGTACTGGAAAGAGGAATGGGCAAAAATTCCCAAAGACAGGTAAGCCAAGCTTGTGGCATCATATTCAGAAAGACTTGAGGCTGTAATTACTGCCAAGGTGCATCAACACAGTATTGAGCAAAGGCTGTGAAATCTCATGTGCATCTGATTCTTCAGGTTTTTTTATTTTGAATAAATTTGCAACAATTTCAGAAACTCTTTTTCCACACTGTCATTATGGGGGATTGTGTGTAGAATGTTGAGGAAATAAATGAATTGAATCCATTTTGGAATAAGGCTGTAATGTGGAAAAAGTAAAGCATTATAAAGGCTTTCCGGATGCACTGTAAGTGATGCAAAGACTAAATTTTTCTAGTGTTACATGATCCTTTATTCTAATATGTTAATTTGCTGTTTCGAAAACATCTTTGATGATTGATTATGAATGCCAAAAATGTTGTATTTTGCAGCAGCTCATTTTTGAGAACACTTTCTAGATTTTTTTTTCTACACTGATAATTTTTAATGTTTGTTTAACACCAGAATAAAGCAGAGCGAGAAAGAGACCGGATAGAGAGACTGACAGACAGAGAGGATCTTCCTTCATCCAAAAATCGCATCAATCGATTGTCGAAAGTGAACTCTGGCGGTGACGTTTTCTCCAAGATGGAGGAGTGTGTTGATAAAGGAAACCAGCAAACCATCGGAAAAACCATCGAGATCACATCCATCCTCAACGGCTTGCCAGGTACTCTGACACTCACATTCACATCAGTCTTATTTTCAAGGTGCGTGTGCACGTTTAAATGTTTATAATCCAGTTGTAAAGGCAAGATTTCTCATTTTCATCTAGTTTTGATTGAATTACTACTAATCTAATTTGATCCTTCTTTTAAACAATGGAAAAGAGATGTGACAATTTGTGTGTTTGAAAGAAATAAGAAAATTAAGGTCACTTCCATGTAATATCCTTGTTTAAATTGTCTTCAAAACCATGTGTCTTTTATGGGATTAGCTGGGATATTACTCTTCTTTGGGTAGCTCATATATGCACAATGTTAAAGTCCAATGTTTGTATTCGTGTCATGATAAAAATATGCTGTAATGTAAATATTTCTCATTACACAATATGTAAATGAAATGTTTTTAAAGGCAAATATAAAAATAATTCAAAATAATAACTAAAATGAAGATAGCTTTTAAAATGTTTCTATTGTCTGTAATAATAATATAATATTACCATTGTTGTTTTTGTGGGTTATATTATATATATGACTTAATTATTAAGTATTTCCTATTATATTTGTTACAAAAATCATTATTAATAATAATAATAATAATTATTATTATTATTATTATATTTTTATTTAATTATGACTTAATTATTAACTATTTTGTATTATATTTGTTACATTGTCAATAATAATAGCAATAATAGTCATAATAATATATATTATTATTATTACTATTATTATTGTAGATACTATAATAAATTGATGTTTAATTATGACTTAATTATTAACTATTTCTTATTATATTTGTTACAAAATTTCCATTAATATTAATGATAATAATAATTATTATTATTACTATTATAACTGTAATGATTATATTTTTGTTTAATTATGACTTGATTATTAACTGTTACCTATTATATTTGTTACAAAAATTGTCAATAATAATAGTAATAATAATTATTATTACTATTATTATTATTGTTTCTTGATTATATTTTTCTGTTTCATTATTAACTATTTCCTTTTATATTTGTTACAAATTTTTTAATTAATAATAATAATAATAACAACTATTATTATTATTATTGTTATTAATATTAATACTCTTATTATTATAATAATTATATTTTTGTTTAATTATGATTGAATTATTAATTATTTTCTACTACATTTTTTACAAACATTGTCAATAAAGATAATAGTAATAATAATATATATATTTTTAATTATTGTAACTATTATTATTGTAAATATTATAGTATTTCTTATGTTTAATTATGACTTAATTATTAACTATCTCCTATTATATTTGTTACAAAAATTGGTCAATAATAATAATAAATATTATTATTACTATTATTATTATTATTATTATTATTATTATTATTATTATTATTATTGCTGTTGTTGTTGTTACTATTATTATTATTATTATTATTATTATTATATTTTTATGTTTAACTTTGACTTAATTATTAACCATTTTCTATTATATTTGTTACAAAAATTGGTCCATAATAATAATAATTATTATTATTATTGTTGTTGTTATTTTTTATGTTTAATTATGACGTATTTATTAAGTATTTTCTATTACATTTGTTACAAAACTTGTCAATATTAAAAATTATTATTATTATTATTGTTTTATTCTTAATTATGACATAATTATTAACTATTTTCTATTACATTTGTTACAAAAATATAATACAAAAGTTATATTATAATATAAATAAAAGAAAATCTAAATATTAACTAAACCTAATATAGTACGTCTATTAAAAATACACAGCATACCATTGATTTGGTCACATTTTGGGCAGCTCTTTTACAATTGATTGGATTTTATTACAATTGGCGCTATCCTTATATTCCCACAGGCTCTGACAGCTCCACAGACGACAGCGAGCGAGAGGAAGATGAAGATGCTGATCATGATGAAGATGATGATCATCCAGGAGCACATAAAGCAGATCCTCCTCAATCACAGCACTGGGAGAATAACAGCAGCCCATCTGAAACCCCCAAAACCCCTGCAGATGCAGACCAGGAGCCCACCCTGCGGGACAGCACAGAAACACCCAAGAGGAAGGAGCTGGACACGGACGCTTCTGCTGGCAGGAGGAAAAAAGCAGAAAGCACCTCCAAAAGCCCAGCGAAAGGCAAAACCCGAAACAGTAGAGGAGGCGAATGGCTGCAGAGTGGCTCGCCGAAGAAGCTGGAGGATCGAGGAGAAAGCAGCTCTGAAGATGAACCGAAAGGACATCCTAAAAATAAATCCTCGCCTTCGAAGAAATACAACGGCGTCAAAGAGAAGAGTAAAAGCCGTGGACCGTTTTGGGAAATCCCTGAGAAGAGAGCTAAAGTATCGGCAGGGATTGAGGACCGGTCGCCCGGCTGTCGCACCAAAGGACAGAAGGACGTCTGGTCGAGTATTCAGGTTCAGTGGCCCAAGAAGACTCTTAAAGAGCTGTTTTCAGACTCGGACACGGAGGCGGCCAACTCTCCTCCGCCTGCAGGACCCGAAGCGTGCTCTGAATCCGCACGGGACGATGAAGAGGAGGAGGAAGAGGAGGAGAAACTGCAGGAGCATCCCAGCAGCGGGACCAATTCAGTGCTCAACACGCCGCCCACCACGCCAGAATCGCCCGCTGCAGCTGAAGGTACGCTGAACACAAATGCACTGCTTTCTGTTCTGTTCCAGGGTGTCCCCAGATCTTTAAAGTCCACATAATGGACTTTTCAGCTTGCGTCCCCCAAAATAACAATTCCGGTGACTCGTGACTCCCACTATCCTTGGAGGTGGTTATCAACATACAAACATTGCACACAACAGAGCACACACACCAATAGAAACTATATAAACATGAGCATACTGACAACTAGGGATGCAACGATCCCGATACTTGGATCAGATATCGGTTCGATATCGCATATTTTTGCTGGATCGGGTATCGGCCAGCTGGTACTGATCCAAATCCGATCTTGCGCGTGCGCTGTATTCTGTGTAATTTATAAGCCAACAAAAGCTACGAAGGAAGCCTATTATAAGGCACTAGAAAGTTGTCAAGCAGACCTACTATATCATAAATGTTTTGAAGCCATTCTATAGTTTAATGTGAAGTACAGATGAATATTCCAGTGCTGAAATTCATGTGCACTTCATCGCTTCCCGCCTCTGCGCCTGTCAATCATTCTCCATTCATTCACAGATCAAGCTGCGTGTCGCGTTCATGACAACATGAAAAACTTTCTCCAAGACTAATTGTTCCTGTTAGTTTAAATAATCAGTGTAGAAATGCATTTAGTTTTGCATTAAATGGCTTCATTTTGACGTGCAACATGGAGTTCATTGCTGTTTCTAAATCACACGCTGTGTCTGTTAGATCAGCAGATCGCATTCACAACACTGGAGTAGGGTTAGGCTATTACCTGCTCTTCACACACAAAGTAGGCCTACCTGAAACTTTAAATTAGAAAAGGCTCAATAATCATTGGACGTCCTGAACGCACTGACTTCTCCCCTTTGTGCTGCTGTTTTGGAAGTGTCCGTATACCGCAGGGCTGCGCACGCTGTGTCTCAGTGATGCAAGCGCTTTATTCAGGCACCGGCTGCACAGTCGCGACATGCGCCGCTCTGTAAGATTATTCTTATAATAGGCTAAGTTTATGTTATTTTGTTCCTTCCGCAAATATTTGTTCCTTCTTATGTTTGTGCTGCGAAAAGTTTGTAAAACCTGGCTCATTGTGGTTTAGCTGATTAAAAATGAATGAATAAAATATGCTGTTTTCCACCAAGGCCACCCGGGGTGCTGAATCATAATTGGCTAAACTGGCATTGGGTGGGTTACAAGAACATAAGCATAGACAGCCGTTCAAAGCAGAATATCTGACGTCAGCATTGTTTTTCACATAAACAAGTATGTTCACGTAGCATGTTTCTTAAATATCTGCACACATATTATGGTGTTTTTATGCTTTAGAAGATTTTAGCAATCAAACCGACTCCCTAAAGAAGACTTTGTGTCCGTTTTGAAATCTGATTAAATCTCGTCGTCTATCATCACTACGAACAACAGCAGAACTAAAGTTCATCTGTAGTCTTTGGCGGAACCCAATAAAATACACGCTTGCTGGCATGGTGGCTCAGCACTGTCGCCTCATTTCTGTGTGGCATTTCTGTGTGGGGATTACATGTTCTCCCTGTGTTCACGTGGTTTTTCTTTGAGTGCAGTGTTAAACTTTAACACCTTTACAGCACTCACATACAATAAAAATAAAGGCCGCAATTGAATAGAGGATGATCTCCAAGTGGCGGTCTTTAAAATTAAACCAAGAATAGTCTTGCACTTTCTGTTCCCAACTCTCAATGTTTAACCTATTTGCATTTACATATTATACATTTATGTCATTGTAAATGAGAACTGCTTCTCAATTGACCTTCCTGCTTAAAGGGGACCTCTTATGCAAAAATCACTTTTATAAGGGGTTTAAACACGGTCGTGTAGTGCCAGTGTGTGAGTATATCCAGCATCTAATAATAAAAATAGTTTGACAGTCTGCAGAAACACTTTGACTGACATTCTCCCTTTTGTACGTGTCATCAGAGGGGGAAAGCCCCGCCCACTGGTGACTATCTCTCCCTCATTAGCATAAACAGGCCTGAGTGAGAAGCAGCCATCCATTAGCCATTAGAATTTTGACCTGCTGTTGATGATGTCTGCGATTAAGAGGATTGTAACCCTTCCGAGACTTCTTCTGAGACTTCTTCCACACAGATAACGTTAGAATGGTTTCAAATCTGCCACTATGCTGACACACAGGCATTTGTAGCTCCGCCCTCTTTTGAAAAGAGCACAATCTCATTTGAATTTAAAGCGACACCAAAATGCCACAATTACGATCAAAGCCTGAAAGGGTCAGCTTCAGAGAGTTATAAAGCATTATTTGTGTGGTATTTTGAGCTGAAACTTCACACACACACACACACACACACACACACACACAAACACACACACACACACACACACACACACACTCACTCTAGGGACATCAGAGACTTATAGTAGAAGCATAGTAGGTCCCCTTTAAATAAAGCTTATAAATTATTATTATTATTATTGTTATTAAGGGCCTGCTGAGACTCTGCCAGAGGTTCGGGCTCCATCTCCGCCTGCAGTGCTGGCCGCCAGTCCTCCACCCGTCTCCTTACCCGAAGAGCCCCTGATGGAGGAGCCGGCGGGGGGCCGCAGCGAGTCTGACAGCAGCACGGTGGAGGTGGAGAGTTTAGGTGGAGAAATACAGGAGATGAACACTGAAGAAGGGGCCGGATCCCCTTCAAAAGCCTTCGACGGAAACCTGTCGTGCAACAGTAACAGCAACTGCAGCCTGACGCTCAGCAACAGCAGCCAGCAGGAGAGCGAACAGAAAGCCAAAGGTACACCGACAAATGCTGTTTTCACCGTTTTTGTCTTGTTTCTGGTCCAAATATCTAAAAATTCTTAAATCAAGAAGCATTTTCTAGACAGGTTAAAAGCATTGTTTTGCTTTAAGTAATTTTAAATAAGTAGTCAAGATTAAGTGAGCCAGTGGGATGAGTAAAATGATCTTATTTCAAACCAAAAACAAGATCGGAGAGAAGATTTTTTCAACACATTTCTAATCATAATAGTTTTAATAACTCATCTCTAATAACTGATTTATTTTATCTTTGCCATGATGACTAGGTTAATTAGGTTAACTAGGCAGGTTAGGGTAATTAGGCAAGTTCAGGGCTCGAAATTAACTGTTTTACTTGGTAGCACCGGTGCTCCCAACTCCAAAAATTTAGGAGCACCAGAAAAAATTAGGAGCACCACCAAAAATGAATGAGCACCACTGCAAATTGTATATTAAGGGATTTATTGTATTTGAAAACAACATGAATCAGGACTAACAAAAACCAGAAACAACTAACTAATGCTGTGATGACTTATTGATATCTGTGCAATAATTACAAAATTAATGTCTAATAATTATAAAATATTATTAGTGATGATGACGATGTCAATAATACTTCACAATGAATTACAGTTATCATGCTGCCCTGAATGTGCTTGAATGCGAGTTATGTACTGTAAAAGGTCCTGCTGTTACTTTATGAAAAATACATTTATGGTTTGCATCAAATAAAAATGAAGCATTGCAGTAAGTAATATTTATTTTGCACTATTGTTTTTATATGCATGTCAATTTAATAACAAATATTTCTGCTACAAAACAAACATAAGATTATAATAAATCATTCAATCCAATGCTGAAAGCTGCAAAGCAGTCATCAGTAAATAGAGAAATAATAAACATCTCAAGAAAGAATGAATCAAAGATAGTAAGAAAAGTCTCACCTCTACCACTCTTTAAAGGTTTTGGTTTGGGTTTGTGTCATTGTAAATGCTCGGTCTCGTTATGAGCTGATTTTCATTTTTCTGTGTTTGTGGAAAAGCAGGCGAGTCAGCCGACCCAATATAAGAGCAGGCAGAGCAGGATTCTTCTGATGACCACTGGTGCAAATACTGTTCTTTGTTATGAGCCGCAGATTCAGTTTAAACTCAGTAAATGTGAGCTTCTTTGGCGATGATGTGTACAGTGTTGGATTTTACATTTAGCAGACATTTGCGCTGAACACACAGTGAATGCAACACAGCGAGATTCGGGCACCTTCTCCAAAAACACTCGATTGATCTCGGCTGGCGCCCTTAAAGCTCCCTGTTATCTGACAGCGGAAAGCCTTGAGTGATTGACAGCTAATATGAACCAATATAGCGGCAGGGAAGTCCGATTCAGCACGTTTTTAGAAAAAAAACAAAACAAGTCGCACTACAACCATTATATGCTGTCGCACAAATGCTCCCAAATATATTATGAGGTCGCATTGATTAAATTTCGGGCGCATATGCGACCAAAATGGTCACAATTTTGAGCCCTGCAAGTTATTGTATTATGATGGTTTGTTCTGTAGACTATCGAAAAAAAATTATAGCTTAAAGGGGCCAATAATTTTGACTTTAAAATGGGTTTTAAAATTTTTTTAACTGCTTTTATTTTACCCAAAAATTAAAACAAATAAGACTTTCTCCGGAAGAAAAAATATTGTCAGACATTCTGTAAAAATTTCCTTGCTCTGTTAAACATCATTTGGGAAATATTTAAAAAAAAATCAGAGGGGGGCTAATAAGTCTGACTTCAACTGTATATAGTGCTCAGTATAAATGAGTACACATTATCTTTTCTTCAGTAGCTTTTGGGGGAAAAATTAGTGAATGTTCACACATCATGTTTCACATCTCATGATTTTGAACTCAAACCTGGTTCTACTGTATGTAAAAAAGACTGTTCTGAATCATATCTTCAGAATCAGAACACAAATGAACATTTGTACTCATCTTCTTGTACCTCTTACAGCCTCATCCAGTCAGAAGCGGCATAAAGAGTCTCAAGGCGGCGGAGCAACAAAGAAACACAAGCGCAGTCATAAAAACCTGAGCTTACAGCCCAAGAAGAGCCGCAAAGCAGGTGAGTGAGATCAACATCAGCATAAGACCAGCCGCTCAGCTGTGCTTTGTACACAGCAAAGTTTCTAATCGGACCAAAGAAGTTCAAACAAGTCTCATGCGAGAAAAGAGTTTGGTTTATTTTCCAGGATTCCCCTCAGCTGTCATATATATATCATTATTTTAATTTATGACAATGAGAAATGAGACATTATAATCGAAAAGGTGCGCTTTCATTTTGAATAGTGACACCCACAGCCACATAGTCACCAAATATAAATCAGAGATAAGACTTTCTCATACATGGCCCCATTTCAATTGTCGAGGGTTGTAAAATATATATCGACTCTATATCAGAAGTCGAGTTAACCAAAAAGTTAATGATATTATATATTGTTTAACAGTTCAGTTAAACTTTCGTATTCGACATGAAACACACTTTTACCGACAGGAATGACATCTCTACTCATCATTCTCTCTTCTTTTAGTCGTATATATGCCTAATACCAAAGACTATAGAATACAAAAGACATGTCACTTGTATTGTTTGAACGGAAAAAAGTGTAACGGTCAATATGGCGAATGAAGCCCGCCTTCTAGTACAGGAGCCAATCATCGATTGTTATATGGTGAATGAAGCCCGCCTTCTAATACAGGAGCCAATCGTCAATCATTATATGGCAAATGAAGCCCGCCTTCTAGTACAGAAGCCAATCATTGATCGATATATGGTGATTAAAGCCCACCTTCTAGTACAGTAGCCAATCGTTGATCGTTATATAACGAATAAAGCTCGCCTTTTAGTACAGTAGCCAATCGACGATCGCTATATGGTGAATAAAGCCTGCCTTCTAGTACAGGAGCCAATCATTGATCGCTATATGGCGAATAAAATCCACCTTTTAGTACAGAAGCCAATCGTCGATTGCTATATGGCGAATAAAG
>CAIGQZ010001236.1:8398938-8418668 GCA_903798205.1 Danio tinwini | reverse complement strand
CAAGCCTAAAGGTCAGGCCCTGTCATGTTTTTTATAAGTGAAAATGTACATTTCTGATAGAATGTCTTGTGAATTTAAGAATTTAATTAGTATTAATAATAATTAGTGTGTAATAAATTCATGTATATGCCTGAATATGATCTGTGTAGTGTGTGGGACCCTATATAAACAGTTATAGGAAAGAAAAATCAAGAAAATTATTTTTAACTGGTTTCACTTTGCTGGGTATGATTTCAAGTAAAAAAACATCAAAATAAACATCAATTATAGCATTTTTTTGTCAGACATTAGCAATTGGTCAGTATAATAAAGTAACTTTTTTGTTGTTGAAAAAAACATTGGTCACTATATTTTGATGGTCCGTTTGTTGAATTTAAGTTACATTGCAACTAATTCTCATTAGATTATAAGTAGACTGTTAGGTTGGGGTTAGGGTTGAGGTTGAGGTTGGGGTTAGGGTTAGTGTAAGTTGACATGTACTTGCAAAGTTTCTTATAGTCAGGTAAATATCTGTTGAAGGAGCAGTATCAACAGATATTAAGCAGACAGTCTACTAATACTCAAATGGACCATCAAAATAAAGTGTTACCTAAACATTTAAAGGGCACCTATGGTGAAAAACCTACTTTTCAAGCTGTTTGGACAGACAGTGTAGGTATAGTGTATAGGGGTCATATTAGGGTGATATAAACACACTCAGTCCTTTTTTTTTTCTTTCAATTTAACAACATAAAAACGGTGGACCAATTGGAGACCAACCGCAACTTGACGTAGGTGTGTGGTTCCCCCGCCCACAGAATTGATTGACAGCTGCGTATTAACATTAGGGCTGTGTATTGGCAAGGGCCTCACAATACGATATATATTGCGATACATGGGTCACGATACGATATATCGCGATCCATAAGATAAATATTGTGATTATTGCAATAGTTTGTATTAGTATGTGTCACATTATATTGACAACTTGATAAAGTCGGCAGACAAATTAAAATTCCAATTCTAATTTATTTTCCACCCATTCCAATTCACAAAAACTGCACAGTGTGATTGAACAGAACTATATATATATTGCAAAGCTTACAAATGGCTTTTATTTTTTGACCAATTCAGTACTCCCTGGTATAGGCTGTGTGTGTGGTCACGTGATGTGCGTTTTCAGCAGACGGAGGGCTGTTCAGAAATGCTTGGTGAAACGCCAGTGTGGATGTGGATCATTTTTGTGCTAAAATGCATTTTAAAACTAAGCTGTAACAGTGTAAACGGGCCGGAGTGTGTTTTTTTCACGAGCGCAATTGCAATGGGGGCGGTGCAGAGGATCGGTTCCTCAGCAGCATCATGATGGCATCGTCTATCGACCCAACCCTAATAGCGTTAAAACCAAAGTGCAGCCACACGTCAGCTCTAAAAGCTGGAGGCACCTTTATATTTTATGCTATGCTCACTATTGCTTCTGATACTGTACTACTTGCCGTTTTGTTAGGGACATCTACAGGAGCAGAGGAGGAGGTCATTTGGCACAACTTGAATCGATACTTGAGGTTGGACTATCGATACACTATCGTAAAAAAAATTATCGCGATAGTTAGATGTATCGATAATATTGCACAGCCCTAATTAACATGTCTCTGTAGTAACGTGTATAATCATATCAACAAGACAGGATGTGCGCAAACAGCAACCGGGAATAAAAGGTCTGTTCAGTTTGCTAGAATCATCAATCATCATCAAATGTGATCAAGAGTGAGTTTGACAAGTTTAAAATGTTTTAAAACAGAGCATGTTAATGAATTTCACCAATTTACTTCAGATTTACTTCATCAGCACAGCCTCGTGTCAGAACAATTATAAAAGACGCTTTAATCCCGGTTTGTGGACGTTAAATCAGGTTTATTTTGTACATTCACGTAACAGATATCCATACAGCAGTGGAGATTAACCTGTATCCTGTCACATTTGCATGTAAAAAAGGTGCAAAACTAAACGCGCGCTGGTTGTCTGTCTGTGTGTGTGCGTGAACTTTGTAACGACATTGTGTGTGACTCGTATTTGCAACTCCACAACAAATGCATCAAATACTCATTGGTAAAGTTCTTATTGTAGTATTTCTCACAAACGTTATGTGATCTGCTTGCTTTGTCTGTTTGTAGTCTGAGGCAGCTGAGGGCGGAGACTGAGGCAGGCTGACAGGCACGTGGGAACGGTGGGTGGGGAGGACTAGCCTTAAAGGCGCAGTTCACAAAAACCGCTACCTGATGGTTAGAGCTATAAAATAGAAACTTCTAAAAATGAATATAAACATATCTGAAATCCATTTTATTAATATGTATGAAAAATATATTACAAATAACATTTTATTAAAATTAATAATAATAATAAAACGACCAAGATCAACATTATTAGTGAGTAATGTGCATTTATATAGCGCGTTTATCATGTATAGCCATGCACACAAAGCGCTTCACAGGGTCTCTCCACTCCATCACCAGTGTGCAGCTCCACTTGAATGATGTGACTGCAGCCACAGGACAACAGCACCAGTGCGCTCACCACACACCCCAGCTATAGGTGGAGTGGAGAAACAGTGATAGTCAATTCAGTGACTAAACCACTGTTGTCCAATGATTTGCCTAATTAACCTAGTTAAGCCTTTAAATGTCACTAAGCTGAATACTAGTGTCTTGTCAAATATTATTTACTGTCAGGGCTTAACATTAACACCCGCCAAATGTGGGTGGATTTCAGCTGTGGCGGGTAAGACAGACTCCCACTAGCCACTTTGGCTGGATGAAAATGATGTTAAATTGTGGTTTTCTTAAAAGCAGGGTTCGACTATAAGGATGACCCAATATGCATGCAAATGTGATCTTAGAATCGAGAAGCAGCACGACTTACAAAAATAATTGCGTTTGCGGGAGCAGAAAGCAGGTGAAAAATGAATGAGAGGATGATCAGTCGCACTAACAGCTGATGTAATGCGCGTGACAACGCGTGCGTGCTCCTGTTTTCTTGCTTGAAGCAACCGTGCCTGAAACGCAACTGTGATCTGTTCTCTTTTATATAGACCAGATAAAAAGTTATGCTCATGCACCCAGTCTTGCTGCTTTCAAGAGCTCCAAATATGTCTTTTTGTAAGCAGCACCGGTTGCTTTCGCTTTGAACAGATTATTAATTGGCCTTAACCGTGTGATCATCCTTCATCACACACAGTATGTTCTTCACCTGCTTTCTTTTGCCTACGGTTATTTTTGTTTATATGGTTTAATTATCACTTTTTTCACAACAACATTGCTTTAATATGAGATTAACTCTCCATGTATGTGTAGTTAACTGGTGATCTGATGGCTCGTTTCCACTGAGTGGTATGGTACGGTTCGGTATGCTTTTATGGCCGTTTCCACTGTCAAAAGCGTACCGTACCACTTTTTCGGCACCCTTTCGAAAGGGTACCAAAGACTAGAAAGGGTACTAAAAGGTGGAGCTACACGCGCAGCTGAACGCTGATTGGTTTACAGAGATGCGTCACGATCTCGTTGGAGCTAGCCAGAATCAAAACAATGAAGCTGCCATGTTTTTAAATACACAGCCGAGACAACTATATGCATATAATAACCATACATGGATGACACAGGCTCAAAACAAACCTTGTCGTTGTCTTGATGAACAGCCACAAAGCCAAGAATCTGCCGTGTCCTGTTGTTGTTTTATGAGGCCGTCTAAAAGTGCGAGCGGTTTTCGCTTTCTCCAGGGAGCCCGCGATCGCGTCTGTATTTGATATAACAAACTTCTTGAGCTGATGATAATAATGTGTGTGTGATTAATGAAGCATCTTTGACATCTGATCCATTCAGAAAGAAAGGGACAAAAGCGAGAGTGAAGCACGGAAAAAAGGAGAACGACGAAACACAGGAGCAAATAGTTTCAGCAACCTGATCAATCTGCCATGAACAAATCATAAACAATCTGCCATGTTTATCATCACCTTTTGGACTATTATGAACTGGGAATGACGGAGTTACTCTCTAACAGAGGCTACATGTGCTGCTGAAGATTAAAGATACAGATGAGAGGTTAGCTCTGACTGTGGGCTACTGTATATGTTGCGTGTTGACTTTGAACTCCAATAAGGACTAAATGTCTGCTGTGTGTAGTTTATCTGTAAGTGGTAACATATCGGAGACTGTAAGGGTCTGTATGTGTTCGTATACTGTATGTTGCATTTATTTATTGATATAATTGCAGACATTACAGTAGGCTGTAACACTGTCATTGATCTGCAGTTATAATCAAATCATGTTCATAGAAATGTTAGTAATGAACATTTATAAACAAGTATTAATGTGTTTAAAGCATCTGTTTTGTTAGAAGAACTTCTCATATAATGTGAACGACCTGTACAGCTTTACTGTAGACATTTATTCGAGCGAGAATGACGTCGACTGAAACTCTCTCTAGTACATCACGCCCACCAAAAAAGTACCCTTTGTAGTGGAACCGCAAGCCTGATAAAGGTGACCCGTACTGTACCACTCAGTGGAAATTATTATGAGAGACCTTGAGCGAGGACGGATTACTGTGTGCATATTTTTGATACATGACAATATTTAATTTTAAAAGTCAATTGTTTTTATTTTCTTTTTCTTTTTTTTAAAGAAATGTTTTGTTAAATAAAGTATGGTATACAGCTATATTTGTGGCAAAAAATATTTGTTTGGTGTGGTCAAAGATAAATTTGGTAAATTCTTAATTTTGAGTTCTGAAAAGTCCTGTGAAATAAAAACTGTTTGCAGTATAACACTATGAAACCATGACCCATTTGCCCATACACCTCACACAAAACGTGAAATGAATGAGGAGGCATGTGGACAAAACACAAAATCTAAATCATGTAATTGTACCATGTCAAAGTCATATTTATGCATATAAAAATATTTTCCCAACAACAAAATTGTGGCTAGTGAAAATGCAGAGTGGCTAATAACGTTGGAAAACTACTAGCGTGATCAAAAAAGTGAATGTCAAGCCCTGTTTACTGTCATCATGACAAAGAGAAAAGGAATTAGTTTAGTATTTAAAATTTGTGGAACAAATCTTCAGCACTTAGGAAAGTCTTCCGCCAAATGAGATTCTGCGTCTTTGTTTCAGCTGCCGGATCTTAAAGACGCTGGAGCAGTGCAGAAGTTTTTCCTGGATGAGATTCAGCTGGGCGAGGAGCTGCTGGCTCAGGGTAAGGCATGCTCTCTAGACTCTCTCTCTCTCTCTGTCATACACTTATAAATATCCACTTAGGACTCATTCATAGACATCCACTCAAAGGAGAAGTTGCTCCTGTGCTACAAAAATGCTGTCTTCCAGAACCCCCAACATGTCAACATTACAACAGAAACTAAACTGTTAAACATATCATGCGTTATCGGACAACAGTTTTTATCAGGAGAGACTTTAGATGATATTATAAAACTGAACTCAATCTCTTTCTCTCTGTCAGTCTGATAAATGTCCTCATGTTTTCCTCAGGAGATTATGAGCAGGGAGTGGATCATCTGACCAATGCCATCGCAGTGTGTGGTCAGCCTCAGCAGCTCTTGCAGGTCCTCCAGCAGACGCTCCCACCGCCGGTCTTCCAGATGCTGCTCACTAAACTCCCCACTATCAGCCAGGTGAAACACGGGCTGAACATCTCAAAAAAACAATATTAGGCCTTAGAATGTGTTGTGTTGTAGGTCTTAAATCATTTTAGGCAGCTATTGATTTTCCTATGTACTTCGGTTCTGGAGGGCCGCTGTCTTGCTGAGTTTTTCTGCAACACTAATCAAACACACCTGAACAAGGTAATCAGTGTCCTCAAGATCACTAGAAAGCTACAGTCAGGTGTGTTTAATTAGGGTTGGAGCTGAAATCTACAGACCTCCTGAACTGAAGTTGCCCATCCCAGCTGTAGTGGTGGGTAAAGCGAGACTTCATGAAACACTGAAACAGTCGAATCAAATGTGTCGAAGCTTCGAAACATTTTGAAACCCCACTCTACGGTGACACCTAGTGGTCATTTTTTATGTTTTGCACTGGACCAGCTCCAGCAAAGAACAGTTGAGCAAATTGAGGTATTAAACCCCACTTAGTAGGATTGAATCATCAAGTGATTTAGTGGAGCGGTAGGGTTCCTGACTACCTTGCGAGGATAGTGGCTTCGAAACCAGGCTGATACAGGTATTTTGAAATGCTTAGGCCCAATCCCAATTCTATTTTTGTACCCCTTCCCCTTGGCCCTTACAACCGAGGGTTAAGGGGAAGGGCTTTAAAACTTACCCCTAAGAATTGGGACAGCACTTCAACACCTGCACACGTCATACGTCATCACAATCTTTTGCTTCATATGAGATCAGACGATGGCGACTGCTGTAGGTATTCCAGTTGTGTTATTTTTTTGGTGTTTATTTTCAGGAAATCATTGAAGGGATATATTATGTTATCATAACGATCTAATGTGGCAATAAGATCGTAACTGTACTGTGTGTTTACACAGTGGCTCATTTTCTGCCCCTTGACTGCTCTGACAGGGTGTTTGAGTGTCAGAATGTTGTGGGACTGCTCTACAGGAGTTATTATTAGGAATTATAGATTGCGAAATTTAGCAATTTTTATTTATTTATTATTTTTTATTAAAAAAAAATTCTGAAAGCATGACGGTAAAACATGAACGCGGTTATAAATATATTAAAACGTGTGTTTTGTTTGTTGTAAAAATTTGTAATAATGACTAAAAATACAAATTTGTGGATCTCCTTACTTAAATTTTCTTTACCCCTCTGTTTTGAGTGTGGTCCTGAAAAATCTTTGTTCGAAGGGGTGTATACCCCTTCCCCTTAGCCCTACGCCTTCAAGCTAAAGAGAATTGGGACACCACTACCCCTTGACGTGAACGTGCAAAAAGAGGGGTAGGGGTAACGCCCCATTCACACGGGGCTTCAGCCCATTCAGTTGGGGCAGACGAGATCGTCACAGCAGCGTCAGCCAATGAATTTAGTCAGCAATAGGCCACTGTTTGAGCTGGTGTCTTTGCATACAGCAATTTTATTGGCTGACGCTTCCGTCTGCGCTTAAAGTTGAGCAAGTCCCAACTTCTGCAGCGAGCAACGCCACTGAAGCTGTGCTGACGGATCCACAATGCAGTTCGGCAACGCCTGACGTCATTCATTCAAAGTGAAAGCGTTGAAGCTGACGCCTTGTGTGAATGGGGTGTAAGGGGAAGGGCTAAGGGGTAGAATTGGGATTGGGCCTTAATATCAGTTTGAGTTGCTCTGTTCTTTCAATTCAATTCATCTTTATTTGTATAGCGCTTATACAATGTAGATTGTGTCAAAGCAGCTTCACATGGAAGTTTCTAGTGAATGTAAACAGTGTCAGTTCAGTTTTCAGTGTTTAAGTTCAGTTCAGTTTAGCTCAGTTCAGTGTGGTTTAATAATCACTACTGAGAGTCCAAACACTGAAGAGCAATTCCATCAATGCGCAGCTCTACAGATCCCGAACCATGCAAGCCAGTGGCGACAGCGGCGAGGAAAAAACTTCACCAATTGGCGAAAGTGAAGAATTTAAAAAACCTCGAGAGAAACCAGGCTCAGTTGGGCACGACCATTTCTCCTATGGCCAAACGTCTTGTGCAGAGCTGCAGTCTAGGCGCAGTAGCTGGACCTCAGCGAAGACACGTCTGTCCTTGGAGCATCACAGGTCTCATGCTCTCCATCATGACCACCACAGCAGCAGCTCAGGATACGGCCTGGTCCGGAAACCTTGGGATCATCTCGTCGCTGGTCTTGTATCGCATCAGTGGCACTGCATAGTCTGAGGGTCTCGATGAGTACCCCCAGGTGGAAATACAGAATAAGGAGAATAATTAGCGTAGCTGCTGTTCATAGTGTATATAAACAAGAAGCAAAATCGTGTGTGGGGCACATCATGCGTCATACCGCTATGTAATGCACTGAGTGTATGCTTTGCTAAAAAGAATGGTCTTCTTGAATCGTTTTGTTTCAACATTGGTCTGAAATCCATATAAACACTTTGTGAATAAATATGTCTCGTTTTGGTCATAAAACAGGGTTGTTGCTAGATCAGACACGGTTGTGGCCAGAAGTGAACAAGAATTATTTATATTATTCATTAAATTTCCCATTTATTGTATTATATTAATGTCTACCCAACACTTAAACCCAACCATCACAGTACTGTAAAAATATGAATTGTTTTACAGTGTTATAAAAATAATGTTAAACTGATGGCGTATCAGCAGCTGTATCCTATCTAGACTACACCATAAAACAGTAACATGATTAAAATGCATAAAATCATGATTTCAGAGTATTTGTACAAGTCGGGATTCGAACCCAAAAGTAATTTGAAGCACAGTAACTAACAACGTGCGCACATACAGACCACTAGGCCATATGAGGCAGAGTATTTTTCCGACCCCGTCAGTCAAATGCGCATTCGCCAGGTCTTGAAACGCTTCTGAACTGATCGATGCTTTGAATTGATTTAGTCACATGACCAGGTGTTTCGAAACACTTTAGTCACGTTATCTGAGTGTTGCGGATCATGCTTCGGTCCATGCTTCGAAACACTTGCGATTCGGGATCTCTGTCAAAACGTCAGTTTCACATCAGCCATCCCTACCCAGCTGTAGGGGCTACCCAAATCGAGTTGACACCCATCAAATCACCTTCAATACATCTAAGGCTCCGTTCCACCCAAATACTGCAGAAGACGTCCTGGAACCCGCATGGAGCCAAGATTTTCACAGAATTCAGTCAAGTTTGGTGAAGGAAAAATCATGGTTTGGGGTTACATTCAGTATGGGGGCGTGCGAGAGATCTGCAGAATGGATGATCAACATCAACGGCCTGAGGTATCAAGACATTTGTGCTTTACAAACCACAGGAGAGGGCAAATTCTTCAGCAGGATAGCGCTGCTCATACTTCAGCCTCCACATAAGTGCTTAAAGGCAAAAAAAGGTCAAAGGGCTCCAGGATTGGCCAGCCCAGTCACCAGACATGAACATTATTGGGCATGTCTGGGTAAGATGGAGGCGTTGAAGATGAACACAAAGACTCTTGATGAACTCTGGGAGTCCTGTAAGAACGCTTTCTTTGCCATTCCAGATGACTTTATTAATGCGTGATTTGAGTCATTCAGAGATGTATGGATGCAGTCCTCCAAGCTCATGATGGAGTCAGACACAATATTCATTCTGTTTCCACTGCAGCATGACTTTATATTCTATACTGGACATTATTTCTGTTAAGTAACAAGTCCTTACTGTCCTAATTAAATAATTAAAAATCAAGGCATGATCATGTTTTATTGTGCTCAAATAAGCATCATCTAGAGGCCTTTGCCTTTCATATGTGCCACTTCTGATACCAAATGATCAATGAGAAATCAAGTTATTATTTGCTGTTCTTAACTTGGATAGGCGACAAGACTTCTGTCAGATAATGTGTGTATGTATATATGTGTATATATTTAGATGATAAATCTCTACTTCAGATTATATCTGTTGATCATCTGCACTGTTCTAAACCCCCCACGAGCTGCCTGTCGCTTTTGGGACAAGGAAAAGTGCAAGAGAAAAATCAAGAGCTATCCAAAGCTGAACGTCTGTGCAGTGACTTTCAGCTATTTCACCTCTTGAACATTAAAACATCTCTGATTTCAGACATGAAGCTACAAAAACACTGTAACCCTTGTGTAATCGACACAGATCTGTAATGCATGATTATATGCTCTCATGGCTTTGCAATCAAAAATTTTGATTATAATGGAAGTAAATGGGGCAAAAACAGCCCCCAACACAACGAAAGGGAAGTCGATTTGCCCAGAGTGTATTGAGTCACTGAAAACTTTCAAAGCATTTTCACAAAATATGTGTCAAATAAGATTTATCATTAACAGTCACACCATTTGCTGAAACACAGAGTGAGTTGTGGTCAAATTAAGACTCCAAATCACCCATGAATGGATGAAAACGTCCCACACAAGGGTTGAAATATCTCCAAATTTCTGACATCAAACAACAAAAACCATCCAGATCAGTGTTAACTGTGGTGTTTTTCTGTTTCTCTCTCAGCGGATGGTGAGCGCTCAGAGTCTGGAGGAGGATGATGTGGAGTGAATCCTGATCTTCAGTCTCGTATTAATTCCCAACTTCATTCCTGCTTGTTTTTGCACATCCATCCTGACCACTGTTTATAGCCTGCAGTTTCATACTTCAATGAAATAGGCTCTTATTATGCTTCCAAACATGATCTCTTATCACACAATCACAGGTTTTTGAACACCGATGAAGAGTTTTCTATATTTTTGGGGGGAATTGTAAAGGTCATAAGATGGTATGTTACGGATCAAGCACAAAACGCATCATTTCTGGATGTTTCTGCCATGTTTATTAGTAGCTGGTTGATTATTCAATGCTAAAAAGAACGGCGGTGGTTTTGTT
Source organism: Danio tinwini (assembly GCA_903798205.1). Classification (NCBI taxonomy): domain Eukaryota; kingdom Metazoa; phylum Chordata; class Actinopteri; order Cypriniformes; family Danionidae; genus Danio; species Danio tinwini. The sequence goes on along the minus strand of CAIGQZ010001236.1, from coordinate 8,408,175 downwards.
TTTGTTATATTTCTGAATCACATTGAAAGTATGAGTGTTAAATAATAGATTTCTTTGTATTCATTAAATAATTTAACCAAGAATGTCTTTTAGTGCCATTATTTGTGCATGTGCTTGATTATTTCTGTGTTTGATTGCAGTGATCTTCCTCTAGGGGGCAGTGCAAGCACACTGATCATCTGCGAAAGACTAGTTTAAAGGTTTATTGTTAATACTTGAACTGATTTAATGACCGTTTTTATGTTAAAGGAGTCTGGTTTTATATTTAAAGACTAAACATAAGCTTCAAAACACTTTGTAATACGGCTGGCATTGCATATAATGTTTTTTCTGCAGTATTTTATTATAAAGTTTTTGTACAAATGCTTAGAGTTTTACAAAGCAATGCATTTGAGTCCTGTTTTAATTTGGGATATAAACTAAAGCTGAATTTATTTTCTTAAAGTTTGACATTATTGAGATTGCGATTTGAAATGATATACAGGGTTCATGCGGTCAAAAGCCACAGTCATTACTAACGGACTAACATCACGCAGCTTCACTTTACACCGGGGAATTAGACAAGGATGCCCACTCTCTCCCTCTCTATTCACCATAGTCATCGAACCACTTGCAGCAGCTATCAGTCAAAACAACTACATCAGAGGAATTCAAACATTAAACATACACCATAAAATAAGTCTTTACGCTGATGATATATTATAATTACAAAAACCTAAAACATTATTACAAGAAACAATAAAACTCATTGACAGCTTCTCAAATATTTCTGAATAATTAATTGGAATAAATCTGCTATACTTCTATTACACACTGCCAGTGTGGATGTGGCATCCCAAACCCCACAAATTCCTCAGTGCACCAACTACATCACATATTTGGGTACCAATGTTTCTGCCACGCTGTCAGAGTAGTTTGCATTTAACTATACTCCACTTCTTTAAAAAAATAGATGACGATCTTTAATATTGGATGAACCTACCACTATCCATCATGGGCAGAATATCAGTAACTAAAATGTCCCTACTCCCAAAAATAAACTATTTATTTTCAATGATCCCAACACAGCCCACTCGTACTTGGTTCAAATCTCTAGACTCATTCATCACAAAATTTTACTGGGAAAACAAGACCCCAAGAATTAAATTGACAACCCTACAGAAACCAAAACCGCAAGGAGGATTAGAAGCACCACATTTACAACTACTTTATGGCAAGTCAGCTTCAAAACATACACAAATGGATTAAACCTAACTCATCAGAATATGCATGGCAAGATATTGAACAATCTATCTGCAAAGACATTCATATCTCAGAATTACCTTATCACAGTCAAACAATCAAAAATCATCACTGTTTTCATACGATCATGGAAAACCTGGAAAAGTCATGGAATTTTGACATGGCATTTTCCAGGCCTGGAAAAGTTTTGGAAAAATCTACAAAGTTTTGGAAAGGTCATGGAAATTAGATTAATAATATCTGTATACTTGCATTAGGGCTGCGCGCTATTGGAAAAATCTGACATTACCATATTTAGTACTTCTGTGATCTATCCTGCGATGTGAACACAATTTCACCAGATGATTTAACAGGTTTATTTGGATTGATTGGGGGGATTTTGTAGAGGAGTGAATCTCCAACAATATATAACAAATAAATTAGCATAGATAAAATATAGTAAGGCTAAAAGTAAATTATAGTGTTCAGGTATTTTCAGGTACAGATATTGAATAATCAACACTGCGTAGTCTTTATTGTATAGTATTCAATCTTTAATAAATTTCTTGTGAAATATTGAAATGTTCACACAGTCACAGGCCTTAAAGGGACAGTTCACTTAAAGATTGATATGTACTCACTATTCACTCACACTTGTTTCAATACTAGAGGAGTTGTTCAATTGTATTATTTTTGTGTTCATAAAAAAAAAGAAAACTCATAAATGTTTGAAACAAGTGAAGGGTGTAATGAAAACGGTGAGTAATTATTAGGTGAACTATCTCTTTAATAATGCATGCAGATGATCAACTTTTACTCCATTATGATTTAACTCTATATTAAAGTATAATCCCAACATTGCATATCCTGTGATGTGACTATTGTGAATGCACAGATTACGATATCGATGCTGAAACCATATATTGTGCAGCCCTAACGTGAATAGAGGTTAATTGTCTTTACTTTTCTGTTCTTGGCCAAAAACTCACTCTCGCATTGTTAGTTTGGTGTAAGCATTATTAAAATCTATTTTACAGAGATTTTGAGAATTGATTGTTGCGTGTTTTATGATATGCTGTAATAAATTTGAACGTCGTTGTTTTTCTTATTATTTACCATGTATATGTAGACATGAAACATGTCATGAAAATGTTCTGGAAAAGTCTTGGAGAAGTCATGGAATTTTAGTAGTGAAAATGTGTATGAAGCCTGGATATAAAAACAAAGTAAAAATATTTAATAAATTGAAAGCACTTGCAAAGTCAAATCCTGAAATTCATTCTTAATGCAAGCAATTATTCTGGACATTAATAGTAAATGTAAATACAGTCTATTAGTATTTTTAAGCTTCAATGCTAATTAGTTTTGTTTTGCAGGGTGCTTTAGGTGTTGTTTTCACAATAAACTATATTGATATTTTTGAGAGTGTATGATAGCCAGTTAAAATAAGGTATGCGAGTTGTCACTAGGGTGGTACCTTTTCAAAAGGTACAAATTTGTACCTAAAGGGTCCATATTAATACCTCAAGGGTACATTTTAGTGCCTAAAAGGTACAAAAGTGTTCCTCTTAAAATTTGTAGGTACTAATATATACTTCTGAGGTACCAATATGGACCCTTTAAGTACAAATGTGTACCTTTTGAAAAGGTACCACCCCAGTGACAGCTCGCGTATTTTATTTCTGAGAGTGTATGGCATTGAGATTTTATTTTTCATCTAATAAGTTTAGTTTTTTGTACTACTAAATATTTAACTAAAGTGAAAAGTGCATTACAGAAATTAAAAGTGAATGTCCCAAAAGTAAACAGGTTAAAAGCCAAATCCTGAGGTTTTATTATTGCCTAAAAGCTGTTTTTTTTTTTACAAGTAGACTCCTTTGTTCAAAGTTAATGTTATATTCACCGCTCATTTCACTGACACTTTTGATACCGTTTTTTAATGTGTACACTTCTGTTTAGCTACACTGTTAAACAATATCTGTAAATTAGCAGTTTTCTGTCTTTTAGGATTATTATTATTTCCCCCCTGTTTATTTATGCTTTTGAATTGCATTATGGGAGCTTGATCTTTCTTCCAACAACGTTTAACATTGAAAAGTTTGAAAAGGTGACTTTTATGAACATGTATAATAGTTTGCAGTGCTGTATTGTCTGGGTTGGTGTTGTATTTTACACTACAAACATCTTGTAATAAACTGACTTTTCTCTACACTGAAAAAAAAAATCCTTAATTTTATGGTTTATTTTCAAAAGCTGGGGTGCCAGAAACCCCCCGTAAAATAACACTCAGTAAATTACTGTAAAAAAAACAGAGGTTGAACTACAGAAATGTACAAGAAATTCAAATTTAAGGGAATTTCTGTAGTTTAATGTCCGTTATTTTACAGTAAATTTCTGTAATGTAAAGAGAGTTATTTTACATTTTTTCAGGCACCCCAGCTTTCGGAAATAAACCAGAAAATTATGGATTTTTACCTACTGTGTAGATATTATTTTATAATTTTTTTTACATTATGTTGTTTCAAACTACTAAAATGTCAATAAAAGTCACTTTGTTAAACTGTAGAGCTGAATTTTCAACATCAAAAGTCGACAGAGCCGAGATCAACATCCCATAATGCAATTCACAACCGGAAATAATCCCTTGTGAATAGCAAAATAATGAAACTGTTAATTAACAGATGTTTTATAGTGTATAATTTATTTTTATTAACTTAGTTTTCTAATAAACCATAGATTTCCACCATTTATTGTCTGAGTTTTAATTATTTAAGTTAAGTAATTCAAATTTATTGTGTTTTTTTTATAATTATTTCTTCGGGGTTTTCACTTTTATTGGACAGGACAGTGGAAAGAATTGACAGGAAAGTGTGGGGAGCAGAGAGAGGGGAAGGATCGGCATAGGACCTTGAGGCAGGAATTAAACTGGGGTTACTGTGAACATTGTCCACTGCAATGTTTAATACAGTTGTTCATTCATTTATTTTCCTATAGCTTAGTCCCTTTATTATTCAGGCGTCGCCACAGCAGAATGAATCGCCAACTTATCCGGCATGTATTCTACACAGCGGATGACCTTCCAGCTGCAACCCAGTACTGGGAAACATCCATACACTCTCATTCACTACAGCCAATTTAGTTTATCAGTTAACCTATAGCACATGTGTCTGGACTGTGATGGAAACCGGAGCACCCGGAGGAAACCCACGCCAACACTGGGAGAACTTCCAAACTCCACACAGAAATGCATACTGACCCAGCCGGGACTCCAACCAGCGACCTTCTTGCTGTGAGGCAACAGCGCTACACACTGTGCCACCACAACACCCTGCAAGACTGAAATGTGTCTTTAAAACAGATTCCCAGTTACAGCTTTCTTATTATAGTAGATTCAGAAATCATATAAAGATCTAGATGTTCAAGAAAAATCTGAAAGAAAGGTTTATTTAGCCCGAAATATAATAAGATTAAGTAAATAAAAAACATCTGGATGTTCATTCTGATGGTTATATATTAAAATAACATTTTCCTATTTCAACATAACATCAGGGCGACACACTGGCGCAGTGGGTAGCGCTCTCGCCTTACAGTAAGAAGGTTGCTAGTTCAAGCCTCAGCTGGGTCAGTTGGCATTTCTGTGTGGAGTTTGCATGTTCTCCCTGCATTCGCGTGGGTTTCCTCCGAGTGCTCCGGTTTCTCCCACAGTCCAAACACAGGCGGTACAGGTGAATTGGGTAGGCTAAATTGTCCATAGTGTATGAGTGTGAATGAGTGTGTATGGATGTTTCCCAGACATGGGTTGCAGCTGGAAAGGCATCCGCTGTGTAAAACAAGTCCTGGATAAGTTGGTGGTTCATTCCTCTGTGGCGACCCCGGAGTAATAAAGGGACTAAGCCGAAAAAAAAAAAGAATGAATAAATAAAAAAACATCTGGATGTTCATTCTGATGGTTATATATTAAAATAGCATTTTCCATCTATGAGCTTCATTTAAATTGTTTTAATAAGATATATCTTACACCAATACGTATTAAGAAAATGTTTGCCAATGCCACAGACTTGTGTTTTAAATGTAAAAAAGATAAAGGTACATTCATTCATTGTTTTTGGGACTGTGACAAAATGTTGCCATTTTGGAAGAAAATACATAAAGGTAATGGAAAATATTCTTCAGCTAAATTTTGATTCGACCCCAGCTTTGTATTTATTGAATCTTAATGTGAACAATCTGTTTGGAAAAGATGCATTACAGTTATTTATTGTCCTGGTATATTTAGCAAAAAAAATGTATTTTGCTTTTTTGGTCTGCATCACAGGCTCCATCTTTTAATATGTGGATATCACAAAGTACTACATGGCTACCATTAGAAAACTTACCTATGACAAACATAAAACATCTGACAGATTTTGGTTAATTTGGTCTCCCCTTTGGGAATACATAAAACAGCTCTCTTAAAATAACACAGGATCTTTGTCATTCCTTTACAATTTTTGGTACAACCTACACTCAAAGACTGCTCTAAAATGGTGTGATTGTACTTTATTTTTTACCTATTTATTCATTTTTTAATATTAATTTCTTTGTTACTTTTCCATTTTCAAGACTGTACACTCTCTGTAACACATTTATACATTTTGATGTTAATATTTTGTGAACGTGGGCATACAATAAAAAAAACATAACAAAAAACATATTTCAACATAACATCAGGGCGACACGCTGGTGCAGGGGGTAGTGCTCTCGCCGTACAATAAGAAGGTCGCTGGTTCGAGCCTCGGCTGGGTCAGTTGGCATTTCTGTGTGGAGTTTGCATGTTCTCCCTGCATTCGCGTGGGTTTCCTCCGGTTTCTCCCACAGTCCAAACACATGCGGTACAGGTGAATTGGGTAGGCTAAATTGTCCATAGTGTATGAGTGTGAATGAGTGTGTATGGATGTTTCCCAGAGATGGGTTGCAGCCGGAAAGGCATCCGCTGTGTAAAACATGTCCTGGATAAGTTGGTGGTTCATTCCTCTGTGGCGACCCCGGAGTAATAAAGGGACTAAGCCGAAAAAAAATGAATGAATAAATAAAAAACATCTGGATGTTCATTCTGATGGTTATATATTAAAATAACATTTTCTTATTTCAACATAACATCAAGGTGACGCGCTGGCAGAGTGGCTAGCGCTCTCACCTTACAACAAGAAGGTCGCTGGTTCGAGCCTCAGCTGGGCCAGTTGGCATTTCTGTGTGGAGTTTGCATGTTCTCCCTGCATTCGCATGGGTTTCCTCCGGGTGCTCCGGTTTCACCCACAAGTCCAAACACATGTAGTACTGGTGAATTGGGTAAACTAAATTGTCCGTAGTATATTATTGTGAATGAGTGTGTATGAGTGGTTCCCAGTGTGGGGTTGCAGCTGGAAGGGCATCCGCTGCGTAAAAAACATGTGCTGGATAAGTTGGCGGTTCATTCCGCTGTGGCGACCCCAGATTAATAAAGTGACTAAGCTGAAAAGAAAATGAATGAACGAACATAACATCAGGGATCAGGCCTGTAACCAGGAGGTGTTCAGGTGGTTCGAAAGACTCACCCCTCTTCTGACAAGTCCAGAATTTGGCCCCTATATGAGCTCAGATGTTCCATCTTTGACACTATGCCATCATAAATTGTGAAAATAACCAATAGAAGAAGGTTTTAAGAAGGATAACCAATTAAAGAAGGCTTTTATTATTTTAATGGACAAATTCTGACAGAGGAAATGAGCTGGCCAGTTTGTTATTTGCCTATAGGCTACAGTTTTAACAGATTCACTTTTTTTGTTTTTGTTTTTTTTTATGATTGGTGGTTCATTCCGCTGTGGCGATTCCAGATTAATAAAAGGACTAAGCTGAAAAGAAAATGAATGAATGAATGTTTTTTTTTTATGATGGATGATAATAAATCAGCATTTAAAACATAAGATCGCCTCACAGCAAGAAGGTCACTGGTTCGAGCCTCGGCTGGTTCAGTTGGCATTTCTGTGTGGAGTTTGCATGTTCTCCCCGTGTTGGCGTGGGTTTCCTCCTGGTGCTCCGGTTTCCCCCACAAGTCCAAACACATGCGCTATATGAGAATTGGGTAAGCGAAAATTGCCCGTAGTGTATGTGTGTGAATGTAAGAGTGTATGGATGTTTCCCAGTGTGGGGTTGCAGCTTAATGGGCATTCGCTGTGTAAAAAAATATGCTGCATAAGTTATCGGTTCACTCCGCTGTGGCGGCCCCTGATTAATAAAGTGACTAAGCCGAAAATAAAATAAATGAATGAACATAAGAATTTTTTTTAGATATATTTCTAAAATACTCATTACATTATATCTACAATTTTAATAACTTACAGTTTAAATGCACATTTTTAAATAAACACATTTTTTTGTGAATAAAAAAAATATAATGAGCACATTGACAAAAATGTAGGAAGTATTTTTGTTGCATCAAGAAATATAGTAATAATCACACTCACAATAATAACCATCTGCCAAGCTAATCCAGCACAAATTAGTGCTTAAAATGTCACTAAAACGCGGTAATTAAACCTCATAATTTGAGTCGAATAACCTAAAATATACCTAATATGTGAACGCGCTCTATTGCACGTGCACGCTTTTATGTCCGGGAAGCGTTACGTTAAACGGAAGTAGTCGCGCTAATAGTAAAATAACGAATCTGCCTTTGTAAGTGGGTGTAGTATTAACAAACAAAGCAGTCAAAACCGACGATGATACCTATACACTTGGGGATTGTGAGGAGGATTATCACTGGATTTGCTGAAGTGAATGAGGTTAGTGGAGCGGATCTTTTAAACTTTCTTAGTGGTCTTAATTAGCAGTTAGCAAAAACAATTACGGGTTTAACGTACAGCTGTTTCCGTTTGTGCTGCGTCATGCTTGTGAAATATGTGTATCGGTGATTTTTGTATGTATGTATTATTGTGCTCTACACAAGTAAAATGTAATAAAACTTAAGTTTAGTTAATTGACAGGTGCATAAATTTACATAATTAACTGAGAAGTTTGTCAGATACCGTGTTTATGAAGGAAATATAAGACTGTTGATGTAAATGTGTCAGTTCGCATATGGAAAAGGTATAATGTGTTTATTGGAAAATATGAATACAAATTAGCATTACGGAGCAATTTGAATGGTGGTCAGAGCTCTTTTGCTGCGATTTGTTTCGTTGTTGCTGTTTTCTGATTGCTGGATGTTTCTCTCATTCTCTGCAGTATCATGTGTATTAGGGTCTGCATAATATGTCGTTTCAGCATTGATATCGCAATGTGTGAATCTGCAGTAGTCGCATTGCAGGACTTCCAGCAATTTCAAACCATTTAGATACAAGAAATTGCACAGTTTGCCACTTTAACAAAGATTAATTGTGATTATTTATCCAGTGAAGATAGGGGAATTATTAACCTATGTCACACATGGCATCACACGGGTTCAACTGCGCATACTGATTGCAAAAAAAAGAGGCAATACCTACATTTAATACTTTTCTTGCTGAAATTTCGTTCAATATTGAATCGCTTTAACTTAATAATAAGTTTCTTAAAGCTTATGATAATCTTTCTTAATGATTGAGGCTTTGTGAAGTTTTTTTTTCTTCTCTTCTTTGTATTTTTTTCTTCAATGTATTCAATAAAAAAAATAGCAAAAAAAGACTGGTTGCAATAGCAAACATATCGTGTTGTGCGGTAGGATGCCAAAAATAGAAAACGTAAATTTTACGATACACCACACTGCTTTTAATGCCAACCGCAGACTTCTTTGGCTAACAGCCATCATATGAGCTGAATGGAGTGAGGACCTAATTAAAACGCTTTGCTGAATCGTTTTTGATTACAGCAATGATTTCAGCACAAACAATATCGTGAATTAAACAGGACACTAAATGCTTAGGATGAAATGTAAACATGTAAGTTCACATACCCTGCCGTACAGGTGCAGTTCGCTGTCAGAATGCAGTTGTTTTGCTTGTTGATGATTACCCAGGTCTT
>CAIGQZ010001236.1:8361645-8379237 GCA_903798205.1 Danio tinwini | reverse complement strand
CACACACACACACACACACACACACACACACACACACACACACACATCGGGGCTGAGTCTTGTTTTTTCATGGACATTACAAAGTGTTTTCCATTTGTGTTACACCTGGCTCAAAGATGTAACATTAAGGGAGAAAACACTGCGAAATAGTCAAACATAATATTTATTCTCACACAACTGAAAATAACATAGTCAACACATCAGTATCAGTATGTTCAGTCGGTGTAAAAGGCAAATTAATGCATGCGGTAAGTGTTGTCAGTGCTAGTGCGTGGATTTGGAGCGCAGCTCTGGCCAACTGCCCAAACAATGAAGGAACAGCGGCCCTGACGAATTCTCGCACTGCATTTAAACAAGGGTGATGATGAGCATCAGGTGCGCTAAAGTCACACCCCAAACTACAACAGACAAAACCTTGCAAAAACAAACCAAAACAAAGCAGTCCTAACAATTGTCCAATCTTCCTGTGTTTTGACCATATGTTTGTGTACCGTTGTTGGGTTCTTTGCTGCCTAGCCTGACCATTTGCCGCCATTTATTAAATTACCTTTATGCTCCTGTTTGCTTCTGTTTCTGACCATTGCCTGCATGACTTTAAATAAACTGCACGTGGATCCTCATCTTCGTTGTCCAACGTCCTCCATTACTTAGTTATCCCAAGTGTTTCGAAGAATGTTCAAATTCAGAGCAATAAGCAATTTTATCTAGTGAAACAAGTCGTGTACAATCACTCAAAATACACTTATGTTTGTTGTAATTGTGCCCTCTAGTGGCAGATAATAAATATTGCACCCTTAATCTAAATATAAGCTAATATGTTTTAATTAACAGTTTTCGTATTTTTTTCCCGACGCGTACGAGATCTTATCACACCCATAGTAGCTACACCACCCAGTAAATATTAAAGATCACCATGAACAACAAAAAACCCCACAGAAACCTGTTACATATCTATCTATATTTAAATGTCTATCTTATATTTAACTGAATCGTATAAAAATTGCTCAATTTATTTTTATAAAACATTTGTCAAAATGTATTGATGTTTTTTTGGAGTAAAAACAAGACAGACATTTAAGAATCCATATTTATTTTATTTATTCATTCATTTTACTTGTTTATTGGTTCATATATGGGTTATGATTTAATTCATAGCTACAGTGCCTTGGACAGCTACTGTGCCACTCCGTAAAGCTTTCAAGCAAAAGTCCAAATTAAAGAAAGATTTAGCCGACATTCACAACACTCCGTAACCGTCCTTCAGGTGGTGCGCATGTATAAAATACAAAACCAGACGTCTGGGCTTTGAATTAGGGGCAATTATTTCCTCGTTGTTCAGAGTCGGCAAGTTCGTGTTCCATGAATATGTTGTTGTTAATTCGATGCGCAACAGGAAAAAAAGGCTTTCAGCAGTGCATGTAGTCGCTGGTAAAGTTCTCACCCAGATCAGAGCGATCTGTGCTACCGAATACAGCGCAGCATGCAATAAACTCACGCTCAGTCAGGCGAAGTAAAGGTCTCATTGCCTATATGTCAATCAAATTAATAAAGTTATAGCCACGAATAAAACTTTTAGCCTATTTTATTATTTTGTGTAATGTATATAGTGTAATCAGGGCTGGAGCAAGCTGAACTGGCGCTCTAGGCGAACGGCAATCACGCCGCCCTCAACCCGAAAGTAAAATAGAAACTTACCAGTTTGCAGATATAAGTGAGGACCGGGAAGGAGTGGGTGTCGCGGCTGAAAGTGAGGACCGGGGGGTTCTTACTCACTATTCTGCCGCCCAAGGCGGCCGTCTAGGTCGCCTCTATGGACGCGCCGGTCCTGAGTGTAAAGCTGGATTATACTTTCGCCTTGCGCCGCATTGCGCGCCTCTGCTGACTGCTCGCGCACCTCGCGACAATGGGCTAGCACGCTTGCGCTAAGCCAGCTGTGGTAGCTCATCAACAGAGCCGCGACATCAACACACAGAATCTATCAGCACAATTCAGCACGGTTGTCTAACACTTTAGAATGGTTTGGCACGATAGTGGAAAAGCTGCTTTAATATTTTTATAAAAAAAATCGCGATACCTCTATTTAATAAAAAAAAATCGTCTTAAAGTAAATCAAAAAAAAAATAATAATAAATCACCCAGCCCTAATTACGAGGTGTTTGTAGTGTAATAACACCAATCTAGACGAAATATCACTTTAAACTATTAAAAATGTTCATAAAAGTTGTTGGAAGAAAAATCAAGCTCCCATAATGCAATTCAAAAGCATAAAGGGGGAAAAATAAAAACATGCATCACAAAATTTGAAAAATTGCTACTTTACGGATATTTTTTTACAATGTAAAAAAGGTAAGAAGCTCAGAAATAGATTTAAGAACAAGTTTATTCTTCCATCTTTAAACGTAGACCAAATCAACCTTGTGCAAGTAATGCGTTTGTTTTTCGAGAGCATTGCACAGTGGGTAGATAATGTGTCTGCTCATCGATCAACAGCCCAACAATGCCTATAATTTTTTGACTGACTTTAGTGCAGATGTAAGCTCATAATGAGTTATACTTTCTTCAGAAAATCCTTAAATCATGAAATATAAGCAAATTTAAACATTTGAATAAAGTTTAAATTAAAGTGCAATAAGATTAAATTGTGCAAACACAATTGAAACTGATTTTAAACCTTTAAAGACAGACTAGTGGTAAGCATTTATATGCTTGTGCTTTTTCTGAACCCATCTGTGTACAATAATTAATTTTATTGTTATTAAACAATAATTAAAACTATTGCTCAATAACACAATTTGTGCAGATAAACAACATTACCCATAATGTCCTATAGTAGGGGTGTCAAAATTATTTGTTTCTTCTGTGCACTGCGATGTAGACGAGGACAATTCGGTCTCTGTTCAGTAATAATCATAACCAGTTATTATGTACTGACGTCATTTATCTCATATGCGCTATGTCGCTGTAGCTTACTATGGCGAGGGAGGCAAGCGTGAGTATTTACATCGCTCCAACTACTTAAAAACGCAGAAACTGTGCATAATTTCACTGCGTGTGTGTCAGCTGAGTGAAACTGCGTGTGTTTCACTAGCTAAGTTTCCATCCACTTATGTTTATGCGCATTTTGCATATGCACATAAAAAAAAAAAGTTGGTAGAAACCGCAAGATGTGCATAAATTTTGAAAATTCGCATAATTAATATATGCGCATAACTGAGTAGAATAAACTTTTTATTCGATAAGAAAAGATGCGCATAAACTACGATGGAAACACTTTTACTGAACAAATTCCAAAGGCTGAGCACACTGTAAATCATCTGAAATGTTGTGTCGGTCATCCTAAAATGCCTGAATTATTTCAGTATTAGTGTTATTACATTATTAATGACCTCCAGAATCAAGAGCGTCTGTGCTCTGCGTCTCACGCGTTCAAACGCCACCACATGTTCACTTTGTGTCAGGATTGTCTTCTGAGGCGCAAGTCATTTATTAAATGAAGAAAGGTTCACACAGCTTCTCCTACCGCAGCAAATTCTGTTTGTACTGTTGATATTTGGTGCTAGTTAATCATGAAGTGACGATTTTGTTCTCTTTGACTCATTGGATGGAAACGCTGCTTTATTCGCACATCTTTTATGCGATAATCCAGTTTTGCGCATAAAGTTAATTCACATTTTTGGATGTAAACATAGCTACTGACACTTACAGCAGAAGCCCCTCTTTCACTGCAATTAAGAAAATGAAAGTTAACTCCATTTCTCTCGCGCACTTTGGCCCATTTAACCTGCTGGCGTGACGTTTCCTCTCCTCTCGACATCGATGCTTGTGGATCCACACACGATCGAGCACGTGTCTGCAGAGTGAGTTTTCTCCACCACGTCTGTCATGGATCAGGGCTGCTGTTTATCAGTGTCACTCATCAGTGAACAGCGCCAGAGAGCCAATTGCAGCGCGTGACCAATCATAGTTTCTTAAGACTTAAGACTTCTTAAGACTAAACTCACTAGACAAGGCTCAGAAAGCGAGCGGATATTTACATTTAGTTTATTTGCTATAAATGCTCATGTTGTTCTGTGCATGTGCTTGAGTTTTTAAAGGTACAGTTCTGACTGCTTGTATTAAAGGACAAAATTGTATTACAAATAGTATATAAATATTTCTATACATTTTAATACAAGAATTGCTGTGCTGTGAAGAAAATATAAAACTGTGTATGGAAAGCATCGTCAATGCACCGAGATATTGAATTGAACCGATGGTATGATAGTCGTAACCGAACCAAACCGTGAAATCAGTGTAGGTTCACACCGTATAGAAAGATCCACCAATCTGAGAGTTTCATCAAGCGATGTGCATCAAAAGATATCTTTAGCTCCAACAATTAACATTAAGCACTTCAAATATTGTAATTGAGTCACTATACGCTTGAGTAAGTGTATATTTTGCAATATACGTAATATATTGTTTCTACAGACTTATAATAACCTTATATTAACATGCTTTTTGATCTCTGCATCATTAAAGCAAGTCTACAGTTAACTTTAAAGTCCTTCACACGTGCTTTAGCATGTTGATCAATACATTCCAAATAGGTTGCCACTTTAAAACTGACAGAAATTATCAAAACATTTACTAAAAATAAATGCACTTAGCTGGACTTTTATTTAACTAATAGTATCAGTTTATGTGTTAAGAATCTCAGAAATAGATTTGACATCGTTTATTCTTCCATCTTGAATCGTAGACCAAATCAACCTTGTGCATATAATGCGTTTGTTTTTTCAAGAGCATTGCACAGTGGGTTAATGTGTCTGCGCGTATCGATCAACAGCCTAACAATGGGCAGATAGCGGCGAGCAGGATTGGATGCTCTCCACACATCGCTGTATTCATGCGCTAACAGATCATCCATTCATGCATTCAGCAGTGTTGTGTGTCTCTCTGATCGCTCGGCTCCAACAGCAGCAATGGAGAGATCTGCAATCTGAAACTACACAGCGGCGGTTATCACATGCTCTCATCCCTTTAAGAGACAGCACAGGAAGAGAGAAGTCATTGTTGACATAGCCTGCTGCAATCCTTCTGCTGCTTTGAGGAGGGAAAAATTACTTCAATCGTGTTCCCAGAAACAGATCCAAAGAGAGTTTTTCCTTTGTCATCTCACACCCAGATCAGCCCACGGAGGAGCAAAAAATAAATAAAAACACGAAAACTGGCTTATGGGTGATTTCCATGGGGTTGCTAGGTGATTGGGATTAAAAAAAAAGGATTGATCAATGCATCACGATTTATTCTGTAGTAGGGGTTTGGGATGTAATGATTCACTGTTAGTTGGTTGAAAACCGATTAAAATATGAGACTATTCAAACCGGTAGAAATGTTTTATAAATCGCGATACATTTTTTAAACAAAGGGGGCGCTGTGTTTACAGGCGCAAACTCTCTTTACCTGCACATCAGCGGCGAGCAAGAGGTGGAGTAGCTGAGTAAAATGACAGCGGTGAAGTGCGCCAGACAAACACAACTGTGCAAATTATAGGCGGGCATAGATCTTTTTTTTTTTTTATCCAGATTAATCTCACTGTAATCTTGGAATTAATCTAGATTAAAATGGCTCATTTGAATTCTGCCTAAGGCGTTTAGAATATGTGTGCTACCCAAATAATGACTAAAAGTAAGTCTTTGAGAACGGGTTTCTCAAGCCAGGTGGTGCATTAGACCAGGGGCTCATCTCCTGTTTCCAAAATGCATCACAAACTGCTTGAGGAACTGTTCTACTATGATAATTGGTGATGAATGATGTTCAATAAGATGTACTTGTGTTTACTAACTGTTTATTCAGTTAAACATCAATGTTGAGCTGTAGGCCTACATCAGCTCCAAACAGCCATTTTTGATGACCTTAATCTGACTAAAGTCATAACTGAACTAAACAGAAATGAATGAAGACGTGGAGTATGCAGATATTAGTGTAGAAGTTTTTTCTTTCCATTTGGTGTACGTTATTAAACACCATAACACTCTCACCAGTCCTTACTCCTTATTTGCGTCTAATATCCCAGTTTTTCATGGGGGCATGAATGAAATGTTCATGAGTGAATGTGAAACTGCCGAACTGCAGTTAAAGTCACCTAAAATTACAGGAAACTCTTACATAAAAACACTTCACGTAAACACCTTCATTATATTATTGTCTATTAAGGCAATTAACTAGATTAGAGATGTCCATGTAAGCGTAGTGAGTAGTGTCTTCGGAGTAAGTGAAAGATCCAGAAGGGCATCCTGCTGATTTGATTCAGAAGGGCACTTTTTTTGTCAGTCCGCTCACCGGTTTGACTTTCATTCACCGTCATTCATTTTAAAAAGCACCCGCTCCATTTTATCTGTATTTGTTTAACAGGAACACATAAACTCTACAGGTGCCTGATAGTTAGATGTGGAGCTAACAGTAATCAGATTCACTCTAGTGAACTGCATCCCTGTTAGCACGTCACGTTTGATGTGGTCATTTTACAGTAGGAACACACACAGGTTCGAAGACTCGCTCTCGCCACCTACAGTGCAATTTGGCCAGGTATACATCCACGCTAAAACATCAAGGTGAAAGTCATCATAGCTTGCGTAGAATAGACCCAGCTCCCAACCCAACTTTGAGAATAGATTAACGACAATATTTTTTTTTTTATCGCCCGATAAGAGTCTCACGTTAACGCAGCACGTTAATGCCGATAACAGCCCACCACTAGTGCAAATGCTGCAAAAAGATGTTTACTTGCACTAACAGAACAACGAATATGATGCACATAAACCATCAGCACAGTGAAAAAATACTGTCACAGACGTCTGTACGTTAAAAGCTATTAATAGGCCAAACCACGCAGACCGGAAGATTGGCAGCTCAGCTTGCTCTGACGAGTACTAACGTTATGGAGATCACTGTGTGCATCAGTGTTTTCACAGCGAGAGTGTGAAGATGTTTTTCAGACTGAAAGAGAAAATTGTTCTGTTACGGAAGTAGGTATTAGATTATTTTTCTTCTCTTTTTCCACCTGGGGATACTTATCCCGAAGCCCTCAGACTATGCAGCACCACTGATGCGATCCAAGACCAGCGACGAGATGATCCCAAGGTCTTCATAATTATGCACCAGGCCGTATCCTGAGCAGCTGCTGTGGTGGTCATAGTGGAGTGAGAGCACGAGACTGATTCCTGTGACGCTCCAAGGACAGGAGTCTTCGCTGAGGTCCAGCTTCCGGCGCCTAGACTGCAGCTCTGCACAAGCGTTTGGCCATAGAAGAAATGGTCGTGCCCAACTGAGCCTGGTTTCTCTCAAAGTATTTTTTTTTTTTAAATCTTCACTTTCGCCAATTGGTGAAGTTTTTTCCTCGCCGCTGTCGCCACTGGCTTGCATGGTTCAGGATCTGTAGAGCTGCGCATCGATGGAATTGCTCCACAGTGTTTGGACTCTCAGTAGTGATTATTAACCACACTACACTTAGCTAAACTGAACTTAAACTCTGAAAACTGAACTGACACTGTTTCAGTTCACTATAATCTTCTATGTGAAGCTGCTTTGACACAATCTACATTGTATAAGCGCTATACAAATAAAGGTGAATTGAATTGAATTGAATTTTACCCTCTCTTTTTCAAATTAGTTTATGCATATTTTTTAAAATTTGCTTCTTATATGATATATTATAATCAGTATTTTATGCAAGTGGCCAGTCGCCTGGATCAGAGGGTCTATTGACCACCTCTGTACACACTGTTCTCTGATTAAGGAAATGCTTACCTCTCCACAGCAGCCATCTCAGTCCTCAGTGAAAGAGTTTTTTTCAGCAGGGGACATTGTAAATGTGCAAAGACTTCGGCTTAACCAGAAAGCAGAGATATGCTTATATATGTATATATATATATATATATATATATATATATATATATATATATTTTTTTTATGAGCCTCATATATTTTTTTATGAGCCTCATTTAGTTTGTATTGTACATTTTTGTTCAATTCCTTTTCAATTTGTAATGTAGCTGCAGAGTCAAAGTTTTCGATTAAAAAGTCTTCTTTAGTTTGTATTATTCACTTTTTTGAGGGTGGTTTTGTTTTAAAATCTCAATTGAGCTATTGCAGAAAAGATTTTATTTTGTAAAATAATTGTGCAGCATTTGAGAAAAGAAAGGGCACTTGTTCACCTTTAATTTTGTCTCAAATAATTTTGTTAAAAAAATCGTGACTAAATCGTGAGATTAATATTGTGAATTATATGGAACTGTGAGTCCGGTGAATCGTTACATCCCTAGTAGGGGTTGCACAGACTAGTTGACTATTGGATGTATATATATTTTTCCTGCAAATAAATAGCAAACTGTGGCATGTTGCTAAATATTTGCATCGTGTGTTTTATTAATGACGTCACCAGCGACTAGTTGACGTCGACTTGACTTTATAACATAAAAGTTGACTTTAAAAAGAATCTAGTGTCGTTTAACCTTTTTAAAGCTTTGCCTTTTTATTAAAATTGTTTTGTCTAATTTTTCCATTTTGTGGCAAGTAGACATGTAATAAACAAAGTATCGTTTAGTACCATTATTACATTACTTGTTACTCACCACAGAGGGATTCGCTCCAGCAAATATGACACTCAAAGACTCAACATACACTTATGTTTGTTGTGAATACATGCCATCTAGTGGGAAATATTGCTCATTGCACTCTAAATATATCTGTTAATGAACAGTTTTCGTATTTTCTGATTCAGTTTTCAGTTTATTTCTAGTTGTGAATTGCATTTTGGGATGTTGATCTCGGCTCTGTCGACTTTTGATGTTGAAAATTCAGCTCTACAGTTTAACAAAGTGACTTTTATTGACATATTAGTAAGTTGAAACAACATAATGTATAAGAAATAACAGAAAATGTACTGAGAGTTCATTACAGGGTTTTTATAGCATAATATGCAACACAAACCAAGACAATATAGCACTTTAAACTATTAAAATGTTCATGAAAGTCACTTTTTTTCAACTTTTCAAGGTCAAAAGTTGATGGAAGAAAGATCAAAATCTCACAATGCAATTTAAAAGCAGAAATGAACAAGGAAAAATAAAAACATAAATCACAAATTAGAGAAAACTGCTAATTTATGTCTATTTTTACAGTACAGTGCATATATACAGGTTCATTTAATTCTACATAGCATGCAATTGAGTGTCTGACAGAATTGTATCAAGTTTGCACCACAGAGTATGTTAAAGTGCATCTGTTTTTAACAAGGGATTTTATTATCGTTTGATGCTTTCTGGGCGATTGATTCCATACTGAAGGGTCGTGGCCTTGTAAATACGGAAAAAAGCCAGCCCACGTCTTTTGTCGACGAATGCACAGATCTGTTTCTCTCTCCCACACACGTCCAAAGCTGCTTGGAAACATACTTTGCTCCACATATCTGCTTTATTCAGTGAGATCAAGCGCTGAATCTCCCACTCTTTGACCTCCGGGTCACTTCAACACATCTGACTTTTACTCAGAATGACTGGTGTACGTTTGACCTTTCAGCAGCTGCAGAAACTCTGCATGATGATACTCTGTGCTTCATTTAGAGCCCTGGATGTTTAGAGCAATGTGGTTTTTGCAGCACATTTAATTCAAAGTTGCTATATAGAGGATTGATTCACTATGTTTAATTGTTCTCTGATCGGGGCATCATGCTTATACAGCTGCACATTTTAGGTCCAAATGTTTGTGCTGAAAACAAGTTTATGAGCTCAAAATCAGCACTCCAACTGCAACTGATTTTCTGTGCTTATTTGTGCATGTTTTGGACCGCAAAGAAAGATAAGCTGTTTGGAGAGCTGCCTGCTGTCCTTCTGCTTAAAGAGAATTGTATATCAAAGGTTTCTGATATATAAAGACTCGCCGGGTAGAAAGTTTTCTCTGCTATTTTTATGCACTTCAGTACACTTCTCATAATGAAACGGTCTGAGAAACTATTCAAAACTATACTGAAAGTAAAAGAAAACTTATACTAGAAATGACAACAAAACATGATGCAATACTGCACAATTAATCACTGCTGCAGCATGTTTAGACAGATAAGCTACTGTTGTAGTCAAAATGAAATCAAAACAAACACTTTAGCATAATAGTTTTATAAATTTTTTGCACTCAAATCATAGGGCAAATCAGTGGTTAGTGGTCATTTATTTATCAGGGGTCACCACAGCTAAGTGAACCGCCAACTTATCCAGCATATGTTTTACACATCGGATGCCCTTCCAGCTGCAACCCAGTACTGGGAAACACCCACGCACACTCATTCACACACACACACACACACACACACACACACACACACACACACACACACACACACACACACATACACTACAGCCAATTTAGTTTATTCAATTCACCTATAGTGCATGTGTTTGGACTGTGGGGGAAACCGGAGCACCCCGAGGAAACCCACGTGAACATGGGAGAACATGCAAACTCCACACAGAAACGCCAACTGGCCCAGCCGGTACTCGAACCAGCGACTTTCTTGCTGTGAGGTGACAGTGCTAACCACTATGCCATTATTTCAAATAAAATAATATAACATTTATTTACGGTTCAGGCTCATTGGAAATGCATGCCTCAACCTACATTATTTGTGCAATGTAAAATACATTGCTCCATGTACGTTTTGTTGCCTGTTTCAGATAGCAAATCCACTAGAGGGCGCTGTTTACATTTTTGTGAATCTGAAATAGCTGCCTGGTCTCACAAGAAAACGTAAGTATTCTACGTTTTGTCAGTTTAGTGGCTAATTCATAGTTCAGTTGTACGAATATATACGATTCTAAAAAGGAGACGTGGCACCAAACCCCAGCCCTAAACTCAACCATCATTGGGGGATACGCAAATTGTACGAATTACAGCATACAAATTTATACAAATTAGCCATTAAATCAAAAAGTTACGAATTGCCGTGAGGTAACGTTGGAAATGGAGTAAACTGACCACGCCAGTAAAGTTGTCCACATGGAGTTTAAAAGGTGACAAACTTATTTGATTACAAATTATAGATACCATCAAGTCGTTTTTTTATATTTGTGTCTGTAAATATCATTAGTGTGAAAAAAAACAAAAGTCATTAGCATTATACTGCCCCCTAGTGTTCAATTTACCTACAAACTACATTTCCATTAAACCAATGTTGCTTATTAATTTCTATCTCATCTGTAAAATCGAAATGGGTGATATAGAGATGTTGACGATTACTCTGATGTATTGATTGATTGTCGATAAACCTGTAATTGATAGACATTGTCGACGACGGATTAAGAACCATTTTAAGGATAAATTATGCTTTGCACTGTGTTTTTCTTTAATACATATGTTTAAATGTGTAAATTAGGCTACTTTTATGTATTCAAGCTAACTGCGTACTTAATGCAAAAACGTTTATGCAATAAAAATGAAATATAATGTATAAAAAAATCTTTGTGCACAAAATATGCATTGTTTTCCTTCAAAGTGTTAAAGGAAACCTGACAGACTTCACATCAGGCAGTTGTTTTGGATTTCTAAAGGTGTTGCTCGGACAAATTCCCCCAGCTTGGCCAGACTCCGCTCCAAATCAATTATTGTGTGCACATTCTCCTTACTAGGGTCTTATATGAAGGAAACCAATACAGATTCAATAATTCAGAGTTCAGTTGTACGAAAGTGTACAATTGCACCAAAACCCCACCCCTAAACCCAACCGTCATTGGGCGATAAGCAAATTCTACTAAATTGTACGAATCATACAAATTAGCCATTAAATCTAATCGTGAGATGTTGTTGGACATAGAGTAACCTGACTACACCAGAAAAGGTGTCCACATGGAGTTAGTTGACAAACTTATTTGATTACAAATTTTAGAAACCATTAAGTTGTTTTTTTATATTTATTTGTCGTTGTGCAAAGAACTCATCGATAATAATCCTTTATGCGTTAATAATATGTGCCTGTAAATATCATTAGTGTGAAAAGGATTAAAAATCATTAGCATTATACTGCCCCCTAGTGTTCATTTTACCCACAAACTCCAGTCAAACATGCACTTCCATTTAAAACCAGTTGCTTATTTGCACCCTCTGCTTATATACATGTCTGTACTGAATTAGTATCTCATCTGTAAGATATAAATGTATAATATTATCATCATCAGCATCTCAATTATTGCGCACATGTTCTCCTTACTAGGCTTTTATATAAAGGAAGTAAACCAATACAGCTTTGAGTTACACTCTGATGTACAGAAAATGACCTGGGCAAATTCAGTTAAAACCTGCGTGTGTTCGGAAATCGGCTCTCATCGCTGTAACAGGATCCATGCGTCTGAAATGTAGATCTTCCAAATTTCCATCCAAATCTCCTCCACTTCCTGTCTTATAACTGTGTGCTCATCTTAAGAGCAAATTCAATTAAACCAGAGAAGACGACTTTTACTTGCACCAAAGAAGTGTCTGAACTTTTCAGGGAGGCAAACTGGATTGATATCGATTTAAGTGTTGGGTCCATCAGGCGCTGAGGCCAGAGCAATGATGTCATTTCCTCTGAGATGAGGGTGACATCATCTGTTATTGTTTTAGAGCTCCTAATGGATGGGAAATACAACCTCACAAGCACCTTTACTGGATCTAATTAATAATAAATCCGTTTTGAGTTGAGCAGTGATGCAAGAAAAGCCTAGATAAACTTTTTCAGAAAATATTGCCGCCTTTTGTCTTTTTAAAAAAAGCCCAGGGTTTACAATAAAAGTTGTTTACCTATTTTTTACTTGTCATGTGAATTATGGAGCTATTTTGATAAACTGGAATAGGAAATTAAGAAAACACATGTTAAGTTCTCATTCCATCCTAAAATCAATATAAATTAAACTTTTTGAATTGTCATGATTAGGGTTGGGCCGATAGACCAGGTGTTTCGAAACACTTTAGTCACGTGACCTGGTTGTTTCGGATCATGTTTCGGTGCAGTGTTTCGAAACTCTTGCGCTTCGGGATCTCGACACTGTCAACGTCAGTTTCACGTCAGCCTTCCCTAGATTGTTCAGGTCATTGGCTTGATTTTAGCTGAACAATCCTGTAAATATTGTATAGTTTATTTTTCTTTATTGTTATTTTGGCACTTTCATCTTTTTGCTGGATTGTTTTTTCTTCATTTTGTGCCAAATAAATCCCACTTCACTTTCACCAACGGTTTCTGACACTTTTTGCCTCCATCTGCCCGGTCAATCGTAACGCATTCATTCATTTTCTTATCTGTGTTTTTTTTCATTCATTCATTTTCCTTCAGCTTAGTCCCTTTATTTATCAGGGGGCGCCACAGCGGAATGCATCGCCAACTTATCCAGCATATGATTTGCACAGCGGATGCCCTTCCAGCTGCAACCCAGTACTACTGGGAAACACCCATACATACTAATACACTACGGCCAATTTAGTTTATTCATGCATAGGAGAACATGCAAACTCCACACAGAAATGCCAACTGACCCAGCCGAGGCTCAAACCAGCGACCTTCTTGCTGTGAGGCGAAAGCGCTACCCACTGCTCCACCGCGCTGCCGAGTCCGATATATTACAGTATATATTATAGTCGGATATACCTTTTGTCATTTTTCTTTTTGTTTTTTAATTTTCAAATAATTAGTTTTTAGTTTCTGTAATTGAATACTTTGAATAAATCACAATTAAGGCAAATCATTTATTCATTCATTTTCTTTGACCACATAGCCGATTTCCTTCCAGCCACAACCCATCACTGGGAAACACCCATACACTCATTCACACACATACACTACAGACAATTTTAGCTTACCCAATTTACCTGTACTGCATGTGTTTGGACTTATGGGGGTAAACAGGAGCACCCGGAGGAGAACCATTCGAACACGAGGAGAACATGCAAACTCCACACAGAAATGCCAACTGACCAAACCGAGGCTCGAACCAGTGACCTTCTTGCTGTGAGGCGATAGTGCTACTCACTGTGCCACCGTGACGCCCCAATTAATGCAAATTTTAAATTTATTTTGTAATTTTTCGTCTTGTGTGTCATCCTTCAAAAAATTCTGTCTGCCCAAAATATTATTTGGGACTGGTTCAGTCTATGTATATGGTCAGTGTAATGTTGGTCAGGTATTCAGCATACACATGCTTGATTTTTTTTTTTTTCTAGTTTAGAGGAGAATGATGCAGAGCTGGTTAGGGCTGCACTATACTGGCATATAATATGTGATGTTGTTGAGTGTTGCGATTACTAATCTTTCCTATGATATAACTTGCAAAAAAATATATTTTTCAACAATAAAAAAACCCACATTTATTTATGTTAGGATCATATTAGAGTTGTCACGATACTGGAATTTGGTACCAATCGATACTGAAATTTTAAAAACATCCATTGTCCCACTAACATTTGAGCGTGTTCTTAAACAGCGCTGATTTGCCATTGTGTTCACGTGCTCAACAGAAATGACTGTGATTGGCTGTGAAGGTCATCAGTTCACCGAACTCACCACTGTTGACTGATTGTAACCACAGATACAGGGACACTGGAGCGTTTTAAAGTCACATTGATCAGCTGGTTGGTCTATAAGCTGACATGCGAGTAATCTGCTGATGAATGAATCGTGGCTTTAAAACACTCCAGTGTCCCTGTATCTGTGGTGATACTCAGTAAACAGCAGTGAGTTCGGTGAACTGATGACCTTCACGGCCAATCACTATTGAGCACATGAACACAATAGCAACCCTAATGAAACACACCTGAACAAGCTTATCAAGATCTTACTAGGTATATTTGAAACATCCAGGCAGGTGTGTTGAGGCAAGTTGGAGCAAAGATTGCCCTAGATCATACTAAAATAAACCTTTTTTTTTTTTTTTCCTGAGCTAATTATAAATAAATAAAAAAACACGGGCTCATTGGGAAAATGTGCCCTGAGATACATTTTTGAGAACCAAGAAATATGTGTGTGTAGGTACATATAGCTGCATTTTGTGTGTAAAACAAACGCTACGGGACGATACCGCTGACTGCTTTTCTCCATATGAACTGCTTTTTCTGCAGAGACAGTAAAGTACCCATCTGATTGGTCAGATTTCGATGGTATTTGACTAGACATTTTTTTAAAGAAATAAGTGTTCAGCTTAACGTGACATTTAAAGGCTTAACTAGGTTAATTAGGGTAAAGTTAGGATAATTAGGCAGGTTTTTGTATAACTGTGGTTTGTTCTGAAGACAATCCAAAACAAATATTGCTTAAGGGGGCTAATAATATTGACCTTAAAATGGCTTTAAAACAATTAAAACTGCTTTTATTCTAGCCGAAATAAAAACAAATAAGACTTTCTCCAGAAGAAAAAATATTATAGGAAATACTGTGAAAAATTCCTGAATCTGTTAAACATCATTTGGGAAATAATTGAAAAAATTCACAGGGGGTGAATAATTTTGACTTCAACTGTGTTTATCGCAGAAAACGAAATATTCAAAGTTCGATTTTTCCAATATTGTGTAGCCCTAGCATATGCTATTATCCCAGTAATGCAATTTTTAAAAAAATATATATATTGTTATATAGTCTCTCTGGTGCTCTGAGCTCTGTAATGATCACATTTAGAGGAGTCTGACAGACTGTCTGTGCCAGTCTACACTCCTGACTGAAGGAAGGCTCTGGGAAATGAATAATTGATGTGTTGAAGTGGAAGCAGAGAGACGTGGGCTGAAAGCAGAGCGCTGAACACACACACACACACACTGACTGTGCCATCCGCTGGGAAGACTGAAAGAGTCTTCTATGTAAAATAAGCATTGTGTCTCCATGCAGCATGAGGTGTTGGAGTGTTTATCACTGCTGCGGTCAGGGAATCTCGCTAATCACACACTCGCTCTAATAAACATTATTTATAGCTGCATTTGGCCGGATACTTCACCCTTACGCAGGATTGCAAATGCATTCGCAGGCAGACTGTAATGTGAATCCCGGTGTTGTGGCGGTGGTGAATCCCTGGAGGGTTTGAGGTGATCCATTAACCTAGATATCTTCATGTATGGAGTTGAAGTCAGAATTATTCGGCCTCCTGTTAAATTGGAGTTGTTTTATATTTTTTCCCCAATTACTGTTTAATAGAGAGAGGTAATGATTGTTTCAATGACTAGTTTCTAATAACTGATTTAATTTCTCTTTGCCATGATGACAGCACACAATATTTGACTAGATATCCTTCAAGACACTAGTTTTCAGCTTAAAGTGACATTTAAAGATTTAACTAGGTTAATTAGGGTAAAGTTAGGGTAATTAGGCAAGTCATTGTATAACAGTGATTTGTTCTGTAGACTATCCAAAACAAATATTGTTTAAAGGGGCTAATAATATTGAATTAAAATGGGTTTAAAGCAATTACAAAGTGCTTTTATTCTAGCTGAAATAAAACAAATAAGACTTTCTCCAGAAGAAAAAATATTGTAGGAAATACTGTGAAAAAATTCAGACGGCAGCAGTTTGACAGCATAATTGTGTTTATAAAAAGGAAAATCAAACACAGAGTCTAAAAATCCTTTTGTAAGGGGAACTACTTTCTTATGCCATTCATTCACATCTGCAGCTGACGTCAGAACAGCAGAAACTGTTCCTCATTCACCAATGCCACTTTAGAGCTGGTGTTTAATTGATTCTCTAGCGTAAGGTCTAAAGTGATGACAATCTTAAAATGTAAGCACAATCAGCTGTTTTAAGGCTAAATGGCATGAAATGCCAGGAGTCTACAGATATTTCCCAGTATTTCTCTTTTGCAGTCGGGAGATCACAATAATTAACTTCGAAAAAGCCAACGCAAAGCAAACACTGTCAGATTACTATATACATACAGCACTGCAACATACAAAAGAGAGAGATCAACTTAGAGTGTCACTTACCTGATTTACTGTATAATGATTTAATCAGCTGTGGTTTCAAATTTATGCTGAGTTTTTCTCCTTTCTCCTCCTTCCCTAAGGGTTTATTATGTGGTCTTTATTGCCATCTTGTGGTGGAATGTCAACCGTCTTTGCTCTGCTCAGTATGACAGGCTGATGGCCGCCAACGCGCTGAGTCTCCAAAATTATAAATATTTACAATAGGTCCTTATGCCACTGTCCTTATAAATAAACTGCATAGTTGCAATCTAAACAACTATATTCTCACCTAAAAATCCTCAAAAGTACATGTATATGTCGTCGAACAGCTGCAATATTTGTCAAACTGTTGTGAGTTTATTGATCTGCTGTCACTCTATGTGAGCGGAGTAATACAGAACAGTGAGGAGGCTGTACGAGGCTGCATCCAGTACAGTGTGTGTGTGTGTATATATATATATATTAGGGCTGTCAAAATTAGCGCGTTAACGCACCAGATTAATTTGAAATATTTAACGCGTAAAAAAAAATTAACGCATTTAACGCAGTTGCAGTTTTTTTAATTTCCTGTTGTGGCCGACGTGTGTTCAGGGCCGGCGCGTCTGTAGAGGCGACCTAGGCGGCCGTAGAATAGTGAGCGAACCCCCCCCC
>CAIGQZ010001236.1:8331794-8355049 GCA_903798205.1 Danio tinwini | reverse complement strand
CATTTGTGTGTGCGTGTCTGCGGATAAATTTCTGTGTCTGTTTGTGTGTGTGTGTGTGTGTGTTTTCATTTGTGTGTGCGTGTCTGCGGATACATTTCTGTGTCTGTCTGTCTGTGTGTGTGTGCGTGTGTGTGTGTTTTCATTTGTGTGTGTGCGTGTCTGCAGATATATTTCTGTGTCTGTCTGTCTGTGTGTTTGTGTCTGTGCACTCAGCTTGTTTTGCTGCTTGTTTATACTAATTTAAAATGAGCAACAATTCTTGAGTTTTGGTGGGACAACTTAATTGTTTTAAGTTTAATCTGCTTTAATTAGTAAGTTAATTTGAATTGTGTGGAACCCAGCATTTGTAGCGTGTATGTGTGCCTGTGAATATGTGTGTGTCTGTGTACCTGTCTTTTATATTTCATTCATTCGTTCATTTTCCTTCAGCTTAGTCTCTTATTTATCAGGAATCCCCACAGTGGAATGAGATTAAAGCGGCAGTATGTACGTTTAACACCCAGTGGTTGAACTAGGTATTGCACTTCTTGTTCAAAACAAATATAAGCACAGGTTGCCAGATTAAAGAAATCAACAGCAGTGTGTCTGACTGTCAAGCCTAAAGGCTACTTTAAGTCGTGTGCTAAATAAAAGCAACGGCACACAACAGAAGAAATAGTTTCTATATTAAAAGAGTTTTTGCACTAACCAACACCTTAAATTGATATATTAGAAACGGCTTCCATTTTTTTGCAGCTCAGGTACACCTCATGTGCTTTATTCAGTGTTAAATGCTAATAATGTATTGCCATACTACTGAAAGCAGCAGCAGATAGTTCACCTCAGATCTGGAAAATACAATAAACCGTCTGAAATTCAACTTCAGAACTGTGACTCAGTGCAAACCAACACATATCAATGATTCAGCATAGGGCTGTGCAATTTGGGGAAAATATGTAATTGCGATTTTATTTTATTATTATTATTGTTATTTTTTTATAAAGATACTGCAATTTCGATTTGATTTGTGATTTAATTTTATAGTCAAGCCTTCAATTCAATAATCTGTATTGTAGCTTTGTACTGATAAACTGCAGTGAGTGTTAGTTAAAAAAGGAACTAAAAAGATATTAACTTAAACATTTATTGTTATTATTATTATTATTAGTCGTTTTTCTCTAGAGTAAACAGTAAGCACAAATAAAATGACCTTACCTTTCTGTAAACAAGTTGAACTCAAATTAGGCAGATGGTGTAGCTTATTATACGAACAAAAAATACTGATTATAAAAATACAGAACACTTAGAAAACTAAAATGGCTGATAAGAGCTTATATTGTCTAAAACAAAATGATTATCACAGATGCTAACCAAAATATGACATTAAACGTACAACTGTGGTACTCCAAAATAGTTAGAATAGGTGCGAGACGGAAGTGTATATCTCCTATCCTGCATTTAGATGACTTTTTTAATCCCTTGTTGGTCACTTCATTGATAGGCACTGTGTCTTGAGTTATAGCATTAGTTATCTCCTTGGTAAGGGTTGCACCAGCTGTTTGTAAGTTCTTTCTTATACTGGAAGGTAAAGTCACACTAGGTGCTTTGTAACTACTAGCTAGTTTGTAACTAAATTTGTTAACATGTTCTTAAAGCAAATGTAGTTAGTAGGTCGTAAGCTCTCCGTAAAGTCATGCGTATAGTCGGATTGAATGACGTAATATCCAATAAGAAGCATTTCAATCGTTAAACTGCTTTAAAATTCTGAAACTAATGCATCTATATATAACTGTCCTATGAAAACGAAATGACAAATTATATTTTTATAGTACATTACATGACCCCTGATTAATAAAGAGACTAAGCTGAAAAGAAAATGAATGAATGAGTACATTACATTACAGTCAGACACTACAGACGACGCACATACCTGCATCGCAAGCCGGGAATGCACACGAAATACACATGAAGTTATCAAAACATTTAAAAATATCCCCATATTACTGATGTCCTACTAATTCGTCTATCAATGCTTCTGAAGCGGCAGACGCCATCATCCCACTCGTATGCTCCTCCTGTTTTTTTGTTTTTGTTTTTTTATGGACGATCCGCATAGTTCAGCTGCGCAATTCTGATTGGGCAGAGCGAAAGTGTGTGCACTCAATTGGCTAGTAAGACTCACACACAGACGACATGCACGCATTAGCTCTGGGTGGGGGAAATAATACATATTTCATATCGCAGCCTCTTGCGATTTAGCAAATCAAGATTGTGATTCAATTTTTGAATAATCACACAACTCTAATTCAGCATTTACATTTAATAATGTTAAATAGGTTTAATATGTATTAATAAGATTATAAACCTTACCATTTTGTTGAAGTAAAGTGAGTTCACTATTCTGTGCTTCTGAATGGCTGTATTTAAATTTCTGTTGTGTTTTGTCTGGTTCAAACAGCCAAATTGCTTATCACTGCGTATCTCCTCACGGAGCATGTTGTTAGGACACGGGTTTACAATATAACCTGCTCCCCTTATATTAATGTTCATAATATTTATATTATTTACATTTATAAATAATATATATATATATATATATATATATATACACACACACACACACACACACACACACACATTCAATGTTCATACATTGAACAGTAAGAATGATTAATCCATATGAGTCTCGCTTTCAGTTTCGGGCTCAGGCACGCTTGCACTCACACTGCAAGCATACCGTGCCTAAACCCAAGTGAACCGCGCTCAAGCACACCTCGTCCAACCGGGCCAGGGCCGCCCAAGTGAACCGTGCCTAAGCCCGATTCAGAGCACTCACACTTCTCAAACTATCCGGGAAACGGGCCTGGGCACGGTTCGAATAGCATAGTGTGAGTACACCTTTAAACTTGCTTTATTGGCATGACAAATGTGTCAAATGTATTGCCAAAGCATTTGTAATGTTTACATATGTTTAACTATAACATGAAAACAAATGATGCAATAGAAGTTATAAAAGTAGTAGTAGTAGTAATAATAATAATAATAATAATAATAACAATAAAATACCCCTATATTCATTCATTGATATTCTTTTTGGCTTAGTCCCTTTATTTATTAGGGGTCGCCACAGCGGAATAAACCGCCAACTTATCCAGCATATGTTTTACGCAGCAGGTGCCCTTCCAGCCGCAACCCAACACTGGGAAATACCCATACACACACACACACACACACACACACACACTCATACACTATGGACAATTTAGTTCATCAATTCTCCTATAGCACATGTGTTTGGACTGTGGGGGAAACCGGAGCAACCGGAGGAAACCCACGCCAACACTGGGAGAACATGCAAACTCCACACAGAAACGCCAACTGACACAGCCGGGACTCATACCAGCGACCTTCTAGCTTTGAGGCAAGATCGCTACCCCCTCCGCCACCGTGCTGCCTATCCCTATCTTAATGTTAGAATAAATGTATATTAAAGTATAAATAAAAACAGCATTTTAGGATTCGTTTAAACCAATCTAGAGGTGTGTGTGTGTGTATGCGTGCGTGCGTGCATGCATTTCGTCCACAGGGCTCATGTATAAAAGTAGGCCATCTGCATCTGAGCTCACGGCTGGAGTCTCCTGTTTACATCAGCAGTCGCAGCAGTGGAAAACACTGTTATATAAAGACCTCCATGCACGTATCATGAGTTTTCATTGTTGTTGTGTCTGCGAGTGTTTTAAATCAGGCCGAGTTTCATCTCCACACAAAACAAAAGCAAAAAAATAATAATAATAAAAGAAGAAGTACAAATACAAACAAAGACTGCTCCAAAAGGAATGTGTGCATCCTTAAAATGTTTATTGATTTATTATTGATTATTGATTTATTTTTAATAACCTGCACAGTACATTTATTTACTTGGTTTTCTTTCCCTCTTAATTTTCTCTTAAACAGCACGAAGGTTGCTGGTTCGAGCCCTGGTTGCGTCAGTTGGCACTAAAGTTTGCGTGTTCTCTCCGTGTTGGCATGGGTTTTCTCCGGGTGCTCCGGTTTACATCACAAGCCCAAACACATTTTTTAAATTCTAATAACATTAATGCATAATATGACTTTATACACTACCTGACAAATGTCTTGTCACCTATCCAAGTTTTAGGAACACCAAATAATAACTTGACTTCTCGTTGATCATTTGGTATCAGAAGTGGCGCACATAAAAAGCGAAGGCCTCTAGATTACGCTTATTTGACCACAATAAATCATGATCATGCCTTGATTATTAATGATTTCATTAGGACAGTAAGGTCTGACTTTGCTCAGACAAAAGTCTTGTCACTGAACAGAAATTATATTCTATACTGGACATTAAGTCATGCTGCAGTGAAAACAGAATGAATATTGTGTCTGACTCCATCATGAGCTTGGAGGACTGCATCCATACATTTCTGAATGACTCAAATCACGCATTAATAAAGTCATCTGGAATGGGAAAGAAAGCGTTCTTGCAGGACTCCCAGAGTTCATCAAGATTCTTTAGATTCATCTTCAATGCCTCCTCCATCTTAACCCAGACGTGCTCAATGTTCATGTCTGGTGACTGGGCTGGTCAATCCTGGAGCACCTTGACCTTCTTTCCTTTCAGGGGCTTTGATGTGGAGGCTGAAGTATGAGGAGCGCTATCCTGCTGGAGAATTGTTCCTCTCCTGTGGTTTGTAATGTAATGGGCAGCACAAATGTCTTGATACCTCAGGCTGTTGATGTTGATCATCCACTCTGCAGATCTCTCGCACGCCCCCGTACTGAATGTAACATCAAACCATGATTTTTCCTTCACCAAACTTGACTGATTTCTGTGAGAATCTTTGCTCCATGCTGGTTCCAGGAGGTCTTCTACAGTATTTGTGATAATTGGGATGATTCAGCAGATGATTCATGGGAAAAATCCACCTTCTGTCACTTTTCCAAATGATCAACTAGAAGTCAAGTTATTATTTATTGCTCTTTATAATTGGGATCTAAGACGAGACTTGTCAGGTAGTGTATGTGCTTATTATTAATATTTGTTGTTGTAGTTATTTTTAATTCATTTTCTCTTTTTTATCTTGAAATCACTATTGCATTAAAAAATAGACACAATGTTGAAATCATGATTTGGTTCAATTGGATTAACTAATGGAGAGAGAGAGAGAGAGAGAGAGAATTAATTAGCAAATAACTTATAACAAGTTTTCTACACTGTTCAGATCAGGCTTTGTTAGATTATTAGGTTTACATTTTTCCTTCTTTTAAATTTGATCTATAATAAACAGGTTTAAGTATGCACACATTCCTTTGGATCTGTCTTTTTTTTGCATTTTTTTTTTATTTCATCTCCACAACTTTATGAATTTCTAAATCAATAAGCAATCTTGAAATCACCATTGCATAAAAAATGGACAATACTGAAATCATGATTTGGTTAAATTTGATCCTTTCTGCTCATGAGAGAGAGAGAGAGAGAGGGAGAGAGAGAGAGAGAGAGATGGAGAGGGAGAGAGAAACCCCCAGAACAAGGCGTAGATTGATGTGTTTTGAGCACAGCTGTGTGTCTCAGCTGATCTGTGTGTCCTGAAGCGCCTCCATCTCCTCCATCAGCTTCATCTGTGACCTTTCTGTTCCCGTCACTGCACTTTCTGACTCCGCCTCCTCCATCATGCCATCTTACAGTCCGTGTGTGTGTGTGTGTGTGTGTGTGTGTGTGTGTGTGTGTGTGTGTGCAGTTTTGCTGATACAGAGGCCGTTGTTCACTTCCACTTCCTCTTTTATCTTGCAGCCCTAGTCTGTGCAGAGATCTGGGAAAACATGCAATATCTGATACTGCTGTTGAGTATTTGCGATAACGATATTTCTTACGATATAACTTTTTTTTTATGGTTTCTTATATTCATTAGTGCTGCACCTATTTAAAATTCAGTAAAACAATGAATTATTTATAATAATAATAATAATAATAATAATAATAATGTTGATGATGATGATGATTATCAAAAGTACTGTTTTTTTATCTGAATATGTTGTAAAATGTTGTTTAATCTGTAATATGTTCAGTGTCATTACTCTTTTTAATGCTGCAGTTTTTATTGCTGCAGTGCTCATTTTTATTAAATATGCTTAATTTCATTGCTTTTATTTCTATAATTAGAAACTTTTGGATTGTATTTATTTATTTATATAAATGCACAGCCGCAGGTCCTCACTGAGCTCCTTTGTCTTAAGCCACGGTCACACGGCACTTTTCGCCCCATAAACTTCAATTCATACGCATGTGCTGCATTGTAAAGTTCAAGCTTGGTGAATTCTGACCTGTGAAATCGCATCACGTGACTGTGTAACACCAATAGAAGATTAAAACAAGAGCTCTCTGTACAGAAATGTAAAATATGGACCAATCGCTGGCTTTTTTTACATATAATAGGGCTGGACGATTTGGCCTAAAATCAAAATCTTGATTAATTTAACATTTTAAATCAATTGACCCATTGCTAAGCCTCGCCCGAAAACCGCTACACACCAATCATAGCTTAGTAATCGTAATTTTTTTCCCTTTCCAAAACCTAAAACCCAAGAGGAGAAACACCAGCGTGGATCAAGCTGTGTGAGGGTGCTAAAAGAGCGGGGTTAAGTTGGTTTTGTTTTCGATATTCCTGACACATTCAGGGATAGACGGCAATAACTCACTCACATCTTACCCTAAACAGATCTAAACTGTGTTTCCTACAAAAATACAAAGCAGGTTATTTTTCCCAGCTGTCTTTTTTTGTTTTTTTCGCTCAGTATTATGAGCACTGCTCCGTTTAAGGCCTCGCCATAGCTGTAAGAGCGAGCACAATCCAGTCATATTTCCATCTGTTTCAAGCTACGAATATTTGGATTACATATCAACAGAACAAAACCGAGCTATGATCCCAAACTCAGCGCTTGTGTTCAATTAATAAACTTCACCTGTAGCTGTTTTTCAGTCATTTATATCCCTCATGCCCATGTCAGAGCTACAACTCACTGATGTTTTCTTCAGTCTTTTGGAGATTTAGTCATTGGTGATAACGTTATAGCGGTTATTGTCTGCTTTTATATTTGGTGTCAAATTAATATTTGCTGGTAGGGAAAATATGTTTGATCACTTTTGCTATTTATACCTTTATTTGCATTTCAATTGATTTATTTTTTCCACTGCAAATTAGAATAGAAACTGTATAAAAAGCAGACAAACATACTGACATTTATAGGTACTGTACATTGTTATGGGTCAATGATGCTAATATTTGGCACAAATCTATCAAATTCCTCTTTCTGGCCGCTCTTTCTATGAATGAATTATGTAGAAGCACTGTCCATGCGTGTTTCCTCACCGGTTAGTAACGCTATATTTCATTGCACAACATTAGTCTATCAGGCTTTTTGGCTAAAAAGAAAAGAGAAATCAAGGTTTAATTTGTTGTTATTAGATTATTGTTAAATGTCACCTCATGCTGTGCATGAACTAAACTGTTGAATGGTCAGCGTATGAGGTGGCTAGGCTAACCTAGCTTCAATTTTGAAGTAATTCTTTTCCAATTGGTTGCGTATTAAGTCGTGAATATACACCTGTAGAGCATACTGCAGTCCATTTTGTCTGGCTTTCTCAAATATCTTACCTGTTCGCCAAAAATGACTAATTATATCCCTGGTAATACCTGGCACCAACGCATACATATTGTGGGATTATTATAGACATGGCAGGCATGAAAGCTTAACAAGCATAACAAAAGTAACCTAGGAGGGCGAGGCTTAGAGAAGGGTCAATTACGATTAATGAACGATTATTTTATTTCTTGTATAGTAAATATGCTCACATATTACAAGTGAGAGATTTTTGAATGTAGGGTGCATTGCTTGATTTTAGAATAATTGAAGGAAACACACACACAACCTACTATGATTTTTTTATTGAACATCAATGCTAAACAACTGAAATTAGGACACACATTGCCTAAAACGTGGCTCTCCTAGTCACCTACCCTCATCACCACTACCAAACCGACCAATCACAAAGTATCGTTGTGATGCGGTTACATTTTTTTGAGAGGTGCGCGGGTATGCGAAGGCTGCGCCGGACTGTATGCGTGCACTTGGCAGAAGTATAGTATCAGAATAATATAATAAGTATAAAGTTGCCTTAGCAGAGTGGAGTCACGTGACTCAACATATGGTAGGGAAAGTAATAGAAAAAATTGACCTGTAAAAATTAGATCAATTGTAGGTTCTGAATGTCGATTTCGATTACTTTTTGATTAATCGTCCAGCCCTAATGTTGAAGAATCTTGTTTAATCCCGCCCTTTTTCGCAGCACCATATGACAGAATTTTGCATGCTCAAATTCTAGTGTGATCACGGCTTTAGCCATGATTGTCCACAAACCAACCGCAGAGAGCTTCTGTTTTTCAGCTGCTGAGTTGATTAAAACAGCTCTTCCCAATGAACCTAAGTAATTAGGATGCTTTAGAACAAATTGGATTCCTATAGAACTTTAGATTTTTCCATAGACTGTGATAGTTTGCAAAGGGTGTGAATAATTTTGGGCATGCCACTTTTTGTTCAAAGGTAAATAAAAGCAGATAAATATTTTTTGTCCACCTTAATGCCTGTTGTACATCGTCTTATTATATTTTGGAAGAAGCCTGCGTCTTTTCCGATTTAAAAAAACAAAACAAAAAAAAAAACAATAACAACTTGCTGGTTGAACAATAATAATAATAATAATAATAATACTTTTATATAGTGCCTTTTAAAAGTAGCATCTCAAGGAACTTTACAGCTATATAAAATGTGCAGCAGTAAAAGAGACATACATGGATGAATGCGCAAAAAAAGTAATAATAAAAAATATGTAACAAAATAATTTATTCATAAACTTTCCTTCAGCTTTATCCCTTTATTCATCAGGGGTCACAACAGCGGAATGAACCGCCAACTTATCCAGCATATGTTTTGCACAGCAGATACCCTTCAAGCCGCTACCAAGTACTGGGAAATAGGGGTGTCAAAATTAATCGTTTCTTTGGTGTGCCGCGATGCAGACGCGGACAATTCGGTATCGGTTCAGTAATAATCATAAACGGTTATTATGTACTGACGTCATTTATCTCACATGCGCCATGTCGCCGTAGCTTACTATGGCGAGGGAGGCGAGTCGCGAGCGCGAGTATTTACAACGCTCTAAGTACGTAAAAACTCAGAAACTGTGCACAATTTCACTGCATGTGTGTTTGCTGAACACTGTTTTACTGACACTTACAACAAAAGCCCCTATTTCACGGCGATTAAAAGAATTAAAGTATTCTTCCTTTTCTCTCTCTCTCTCTCACTGTGGCCCATGAGTGCATCTGTGAAGAGCGCCAGCGTGTAAGAGCCAATCGCAGCCCTTTCTGTTGAGCCCGTGACCAATCAAAGGGGTGTAAGAAAGAACTTGGTAGACAAGGCTCAGAAAGCGAGTAGGATATTCATATTTGTTTATTTGCTATAAATGCTCGTGCTGTTTAAAGGTACAGTTTATATACCTGACTGTTTGTATTAAAGGACAAAATTGTTTTACAAATAGTACATAAATATATTTATACATTTTAATACACAAATTGCTGCTGTGAAAAAAATATTAAACTGTGTATGGAAAGCATCCTCAATGCACCGTGATGCACCGAGATATCGAATTGAACCGAATCGATGGCATGATAATCGTAACCGAACCAAACCGTGAGACCAGTGTAGGTTCACAGCTCTACTGGGAAACATACACTCATTCACACACACACACTCATACACTACGGCCAATTTAGGTAATCAGTTCCCCTATAGCGCATGTGTTTGGACTGTGGGGAAAACTGGAGAACCCGGAGAATACCCACGCCAACACTGGGAGAAGATGCAAACTCCACACAGAAATGCCAACTGACCCAGCCAGGACTCGAACCAGTGAAGTTCTTGGTGTGAGGTGACAGTGCTAACCACTAAGCCACCGTGTCGCCCACACAAAATAATAATAATAATAGTAATAGATCTAAAATTTAAGTATTTTAAGTGAGTTTTGGGCTTAACTATGTATGTGTGTATGTGAATGTATGAATTAATTCAGTTTTTGTGTGTGTGTGTGTGTGCGCGTCTTCGTCCTGAATGCATTGTAAGATATATTAGAAGGAAAACAACAACATTAGCATCAGTTTGACTTGTAAAATTGTGCTGAATGAGGATGAAACCTGTGAACACTTTGAAAATAAATCCAGATCTGCAGCCGTCTCCAGCTTTCAGACCCTAAATCTGAGTGTTTAAATATTTGCCATAATCCTGCTTTACTGGCTCTCTGTGTGTGTCTGAGTGTGTAAAGTCCTCATTGATCTCGCTTTCTAGCAGATGAACGTCGCTCTTCAGGATTATTCATCATTATTCATCACATACTGCTATTACAAACCTTTCAGAGATGCGTTTAGCTCATTCACGCTGCTGTTTACATCTACAGCTGAATCACTGGAGATTACACTGAACCTGACCTGAATCATTCCTCATCCCAGCTTCACTAGTTGCTGAAGATGTTAAAATGATTTATACAGCAGTTCTGTCTAGTTCTTGAATTTGATTGGCTGATAGCCGTGCAATATTCTGCCAGTATCAGCACTCGTCCAGCGCATCGGCAGCAATCAGCCTGTCTTTGAGCAAAGACGGTTGACGACGTTCATCCACAAGATGGTGACAGAGATGCATAATAAGCCCTAAGAGAAAACCAGCGTAATTTCAAACTACAGCTGATCAAATCATTATTAAACAGGTATAATCTCTCTCTTTTGTATGTTGTAGTACTGTATTTATACCATAGTAATACTGTGATCTCTCGATTGCAACAGAGAAATACTGAGAAATCTCTGTAGACTGATGGCATTTCATGCTGTTCAGCCTAATAATCTTAAAATGTGAGCAAAATCACTCATCACTTAAGCCATTACGCTAGAGAATTAGTCAAATACTAGCTCTAAAGTGATGTTGGTGAAGTAGCAGCGGTTTCTGCTGTTCTGACGTCAGCTGCAGATGTGAACGAATGGCGGAGAAAGTAGTTCCTCTTACAAAAGGATTTTTGAGACTCTTTATGTTTGATCTTCTTTTTATACACACACAAGTCGTCAAACTGTTGTATAAACACAATATCACACTTGTAGCAGTGTGATGTGGCTGTATATTGTTACTGGTGGGACGCTAAGGCACTTAGCCAGTGGTCTCGTGCCAACACATGCCTCCCACCAGTTCCAATATACAGCCACATCACACTGCTACTCGTGTCAAATTGCTTATTTATTATGCAGCTGTCTGGAATACTCGATTCTGATTGGTCAGTCTTAACATTTCAAGACGTGTTAAGCTGCAGTCACACTAGAGTTTGAGCTTGCGAAATTCTGTCGTACAGCGCTGCGAAAAGGGGCGGGATTAAACAAGATGATTAGACATTAAAAAAGCGAGCGATTGCTCCATGTTTTAAAGTTCTGTTCAGAGAGGTCATGTTTTGATCCTGTATTGGTCTCACATAGTCAAGTGATGCGATTTCGCAGGTCAGAATTCACCAAGCTTGAACTTTGCACCTCAGAGAAATGCGAAACTTGACGTATGAGCCTGCGTTTCCGGTCTGACACATTCGCGTGCGTATCGATGGAAGTCTATGGGGAGAAAAGTCCAGTGTGACCGGAGCTTTATTCCCAGATAACAATCTGTTTTTGAACAAAACTTAATTTTAATCTTTAATATTTTTCTTATTTATCCAGAAAATATTCCCCAGTTTCTCATTACAAGTTATTAAAAATGCCAAGTGCATGTTTTTTTTAACAACAATTTTTATTTTAAACATTATCATACAAATTGACAATTGTTTACATTTTCAGTTTAGCAAAAAACAACAACAATAAGAATAATATATAAACTCAAAATAATTAAATACACTTTTGAGTGCATGTTTTATTCCTAAATGCATGTTATTGTTAACTCAATAGAAACTTTACAATTGGTGATGTAACTGATTACAAATCTCACAGTTCGGATCACATCATGCTTTTTTTGTCACGCATCGGACAATTTTTCAGATCAGCCAAAAAGGGGAGGAGACAAATGTAACTTGCTTTCCATTTATTACAAAAACAGCACTGCGAGTCACTTTTGGTTTTAACAAACAGAACTTAGAAGCTGTAATTTTATACAAAATAAAATACAGAAATAATCAGCTGAATAAAAATAACTAGTAAAATATTCAGTGCTGTGAAAAATACACTGTTACTACTGCTGTTGCTGAAAACTCTAAATGTAGAAATCTAACATAATTTGTACCTATATTTATTTATGGTCTAATTTTCAATAAATGATTCAGTTCTTCACTTATAAAACGTCATGTTTGATTACTAGATGATCATTTTTGAAGAATTATTCAGTGGTGTATTTTTGATGGCTGGTTGTCCCCACCTATTGATTAAATAATGTAAATGCTGCCTACAACTTTCATTTTTGAGCGTTAAGTTCAGGGGTGCCACTGGGGTTGGGGGATTAGATGAATCTAAGGGCCCACACTGTTTTGGAGCCCACCACCCCCAACGCTCTTTGCTTTCGTCCGTGATAACAACTCAACACCACCCCTTCCCCGATAACACCTCAGCCCCCCCGCTCTTCACTTTAGACTGCAACCCCAACACCTCACACCCCCACTCTTAACTTTCGTCCGCGACGAAGCCCCAACCACAACCCTGCCTCACCCTCTTCACTTTTGTCCGTGACCGCCAACCCCAGCCCCTCGACTCTTCACTTTCGTTCTTTGAAAATGCTTTCATAGGACTTGTGCTGACCAGCGGCACCCCTGATCAAGTTAAATGCACATGATGGTGATTTTAACCTTTACCATAAACATCAGTGGTTTTATCTAAACTATAAACTGTTCTCCCAGAACTTCTGTGTATTCGACTGTAACTTCATAACTAACTCAAAACACTAAAGACTGAATCTCTTTCTTGATCTCTGCGTTGTTCAAACACAGATTTGAATGCAACGATTTAAAGGATTAATAAACATATGCAAATCACCATCATTTATAATTTGTTTCGTGAGTGTTGAGATCCTGATTTTTTTAATGATTAATCATGGAGCTTATACAACGCATTAATGCAGGCTAAACAAGTAGTGACAGAAAACACCTTTAATAACCTAAGAAACCCACCACATCCTGAATAACCCATCACAACTTCTTCCGTCATCATTATATTTCACAGGAAAGCCTAAATGCTTTCATACATGTGATTTGAATGGCGCAAGATGTGATCTCTTTGTAATCGTTACAAATTTAGGATTAATCTACAAGTAAAAAAAATGTATTAATCCGCAGATCATGTGTGTTCTGAACCATGAGTTGTGATCCGTACAAATCACACATCAACCATGATCCGTTACACCCCTATTTACAATCCAATGCTCACATTAAAACCTCATCGTGACCTGCGTTTTCTTCAGCTACTGAAGGGAAAATTGCTGCAGTGTGAAGTTTGTTTATAGCGCTGGTGGTTTTCTACTATGGAGGAGGGGAGAGATCACAGATCGCAGGCCTAATGTCAACCTCATGACTAAGCCAAAGCCATATTTCCATTCTGCTGCTTTCGCCTCATTCTGGAAAGGAGAGAGTTTCCCCTTTAAGACGCAGCAGTGCTAGTGCTGGGGTTATGAGGTCAGAGGAGGTGTTCGCTCTGACTCATCACTCATCCTGTGTGACTCATGCGTATGTGCTTGACTAAAGTAAACAAGTGCACACTGGATGATTCTGCAGGGAGGTGTGGCCGCTGTGCATGCTGGGATTTTTCTTGCCGCGCAGTGAATCGATTGGCCTGCTCACTAGACTGAATGGAAAAGCGTCCGGAGGGGGA
Organism: Danio tinwini; assembly: GCA_903798205.1. NCBI lineage: Eukaryota > Metazoa > Chordata > Actinopteri > Cypriniformes > Danionidae > Danio > Danio tinwini. The sequence continues at coordinate 8,341,124 of CAIGQZ010001236.1, read as the reverse complement.
AATGCGTGTGTGTGTTTGTATGAGTGGGCAGCTTTACATCAGCAGATGGGAGAGGATTGACCTGCTGCCTGTGCTCTGTAAACTCTCCTGCTGCACTGAGCATGCTCACTGAGGGCCGCTTTCTGTTATTCAGTGCAAGCTTTCTGTTTGTGTTTGTCTGTAATGTGTTCTGGTGATGTATTTTGTGTGTGTTGCTACGTTGTCTGTAATCCCTTTGAAGCGGAATGAGACGTTGCCGTGGTGATTTGGAATGCAGCGTTCAAAAAGATTCCAGAGCTTATTGGAATTCCATGGTTGCTATGGTTTCCAAACCTTTGAAGGCAGCTTTAAAGTAAAATGTGCAGTGTTTATTTTGCTGGCGCATATTGTTACCCACATTATAGTAGCTGAATTGACATCGATTACAATGTAAATATATAAAACCTGTTTATATAAAAACAGGTAGTAAATAGGTAAACAGGTGTGTATATATAGACTACGGATGCTCATTTCGGGTAATTTTGCCAACCGACAACCGCCACTCGTTAACCAAATATTAACCATTAACTGGTCAAATTAATACTAAATTATTCGTGTTTTCATTTTCTTTTCGGCTTAGTCCCTTTATTATTCTGGGGTCGCCACAGCTGAATGAACCGCCAACTTATCCAGCTTATGTTTTACGCAGCAAATGTCCTTCCAGCTGCAACCCATCCCTGGGAAACATTCATACGAACTCATTCACACACTAAACTAAATAAAAAGGATAAAATCAATAGGCCTGTCTATTATATATTTTTCACTTAAATGACAAATTTAGATTTCAAATTTCAGAAACACTGACTGAATCCTTTTTAAGAACCAGCATAGGCTATTTTTTTCCAATCATGTTTATTTTTTCATCAAATAAAAATATCAGGCTACCTCAAATCGAAGCCTTAAGGCTCATATGTTGACTTTTTGTAAAGTATAGGCTACTATAGCATAACAATTTAGTTGTTTACATATGATATTGCATTAATTTGCATACATGTTTTATAAGCTGTAAAATGAAAGCTTCAATTTGGTGCAGAGTTATCATTATGCAAAAATCAGTAGATTCGGCTATGTAGGTCATTTTAAAAATGTATATTATATAACCGCATCATCAATAACTGTAATTTTCCAAATGGAAAAAAGTTTGGTTTGTTGGTTGTATACTAAATTATCAAAACTATAGCCTATTTGTTGTTTATGACTCAGATCCAGGACAGAGGTGATCAACATCAGCGCTGGTTTGGCATCAACTCATCTGTGTCAACTGAAATATTCTTCTTTCATTTTGATTCCACCGAACATGCTTTTCCGTTTCAAAAACGCAAGGCGCACCTTACTGCCTTTTATGTTGACAAGAAAAAAAAAGCGAGATGCTCTTTTTTGTGTGTCACTAGGAACCGAATGAATCAGCTGACCTGCTCTGCAATAACACTTCCGAAATGCTAGCTGGCAGTGGGTTATGATGTTCCTCTGTGTCGAGTTTCTTTGTGGGCATTTTTTCTGAATGCTACCTTAGTGTAGGAGTGGCTTAAACTCGCTCAATTTAAGGTCGGGAACCGGCGGACGTGCAGCAACTTTAATCATAAGGTAAACACAAAGCAAAAGTTTTCATCTGGAGCTCCATCACAGGACTCCACGCTTGCAAACACTGGCTGTTTCTCAATTCCAAGAACGCAGAGAACGGACTTGCGTTCTTGTGAAGAGCGGTCTTGCCAAGTCACCTCAAAAGAACGAACTCGGGAGACCGCGAGAACAGAGAACATGTCCTGTGAGAAATGAGATGCTGCGTTCTTCCTGATGGTCACGTGACCTTCACGCTTTTTAATGGAATGATTTAAACATTACAGCAATCATACAACAAGTTAATTGTTTTTCTCCTTTTTAAAATATTTACTCTGCATATAGACTTTACAAATATACGCTGCACAATATAAATAAAACAGATTTGAATACGAATTTCAGCAAATAAACACGCTTAATGTGTTTATTCTTTTATTAAGATTTTAATGTTTACATTCACTGTTTCATTTAGGGAAACTCCTGAGACAAATAAGTTCTCTCTGAACTTTAATAATAAACCTATATAAAATGACTTTCAGGACTTCTGGAGTGAGTTCGGTGCTCAAGTCTGCATCGGTGCGTCCTCTATTAAGAATACATCCGGGAAGTTTCATGCGTCCTCTGTTCTTGCGGTCTTGAGTATTGGAACTCAACTTTTGGCAGCTGATGATGACGTTACACGAAAACACGAGGACGCAAGACTGCTGAAGAACGCATATTGAGAAACAAACTCTCTCTAATGGGCTTACATGGCTCTCGGTGCAGCCTACACACGTCAGCGCTACCAAGCCGACCAATCACAAAGCTTGCGATAGGCGTCCCTTTTAAGAGGTGCGTGTCAGCGTCACCGACGGCCACGGCGAGGGCTATGCGACCACGCATAGGCTGTGCCGGAGTGTACGTGTGCGTCATAAACTGTAAAATATATGGACATAGTATCCGTGACGTCACCCATAGGTTTCTGAACACTGCAAAAGAAGCTACAAGTAGGCGCGGCCAACCGTCGCCATTTTGTTAGCACGTCATCGCATCAAACGTGGGATACTAAATAAGGGCAAAGAGGCGGAGTGTGAGCGGAGCTACATACGCATGCTGGATTCTCAGCATTTTGCTTAGACCTGACTTAGACAGACTTTTTACTTTGGGAGAACGTTTAATACTTCATTACCTGTGACTCGTTTGTGTTCTGACCACATGTGCTTGGTTGTGTACTATATCAATAAAGTGTTTAGTCATTTAAAAACACTGTTGTAACACATTGAGCCACTAAACATTGTTCTTATGTTTTTCTACAGGGGAAAACGTGAATTACTATCAAACACTTCAGATATAGTCTGTGTTAGTAAATGCAAGGCTATCTATAAAAATCCAGCACTAACTGTATGACAACGCTTCAGATGACGTTTTATAGCCTACAGCTAATCAATCTGTCAGATTCTGGAGTGCATTACAGCTCTAAAGAACATTATAAATTATCTTAAATAAAACAAATACATTTATAGAGATGGTATATAAGTATATAATTTCACTCACCTGGGAAATGGAGGCAACTTGAACGGTTTGTAAGCACAATTAAGTGCACACAGCATGCCATATCATCTGATAATTGCAGGAAATTATTCCAAAAGGCAACTGACTGTGTAAAGAAACATTAACCAAAACTAAAATACGATGTATATGCCGAGATCAGCGGCTAATTAGCCAGAATCAGCTGAAGTGACAAGACAGCGACCAGCGTGGGCTAGCTGTCACTCAAGTGGCCACGCCCTTAATTATGCAAACTTAATATAACTTGATAAAAACGAAAAGGATGAGTTCTAAAACAATTCACCCCCTCACAGTTGTCATGAAGGGTAATCATGGCTATATGCACCAAAGCCATCGTTTGTACCAGGCTGTAAACATGTTTTTATCAGCTGTAAAAATGGCCAATTTACCAATGCAGAAAGAAAGCACTCGGACTTCCTGGAGCCAGCCCCCCAAGGCGAGTCGATGAATTGCAGTTTTTGTTTACTTCCATATTGGCTTCCTGAGGGAAAGCGGGAGGTTGCCCATTGGTGTGCGCTTGACGCAGAAGTATAAATCAGCATTAATCGTATGATATTGCTCCTATATAAATGTTAATAAAGTTTTGTAATAACTCTCAGTAACACTCCATGTTTTTTTCAATGAGTGTCCCATAAAAGTTTAAAGGCCTATTAGTAATTGCTAAAAATAATTAATGAAGGTAGTACACGTTGCGCTCTGTATTTGGTGTGGGCTTTCTTTAATCCATTCTTCTGATTTATACAGAAGTAAATTGGCCTCTAAAGCTTATGAAATAGTTAAATGACCAGCTTTCCTGTAATCAGAGAAATGAATGAGAGGACTGGTGAAACTGCTCTGGAACTGGTTAATGTCAAACAGCAGCAGGATATTGATGGTTAACCTTTTGACACAGTGATAAGCACAGGGTTTGTAGGTCAGTGTGTTTGGGAGTGGAGGTCGTCTTTTGCTCCTGATTTATCTGATTCTTGTCTAACAAAGATTGAGCTGATGGGAATATTCATCTGTATTTGCACCGCCCTGTTTGATAACACAGGGATGATCGATTGTAGGGCTGCACAACATGTTGTTTTAGCATTGATATTGCAATGTGTGAATCTGCAGTGTCCAGTCGGGCATGCTTTATTCACAATTGTGAGACTATTAACTTGTTATTCTGACTTTAATTCTTATTAGCTTTAAGTTTTATTTACTTAACATTCCAAGTTCACGTCTTAAAATTCAGATTCAGATTTTCTATTTATTTATTTATTTATGCTTTGAAATTGATTTAAAATGTATTTTATTTATTTAGGTGGAATGTTGAGTTTACTTCTGTTTTGCTCTATTCTCTGTGTTTGTAATAATGAGTTTGCAGTTTCTATTTAAAGTGACTTTTTCTCGCAGTCTGGCCTTGTTTGTCATAATTAAGTTACTATTTTACACTTTCTTTTCCGCCCCTAAAATCTTCCTAAAAAATGGCTACAGTTTACAATTAGGATTCGTTAAAGTTACTAACATGAATAGTGAACAATCTTGGACTTCATTTATTGAGTTGAACATTAACTGATGCATTGTTTAACATTTTTATTTCTTAGAATTGTGCTTGCTAAAATTAGTTAGTTTATTAACATAAAGTAACAACGAACAACTGTATTTTTATTAACATTAGTTAATGCACTGTGAGTCAACATAAACTAACAACGAACAACTGTATTTTCATTATCTAACTTCATCACTGTAATACTGTAATAAATGTATTGTTCATTGTTTATCTTATTAAAAATCCGTTAACCTTATTGCAAAGTGTTACTAAAAAATTGTACAAAGTTCCTAAAGTGTTTCTTACACTGTAAATTTTTTTTAGCTTGCTTAACTTTTTTAGATGAAACAAACTAACTTTTCTAGTCATCTCAACAAACTGACAAAAAATATTGAGTTAAACTGTATGACTTTTTGTTGAAACCTGCCCTGTAAAAATGCTGGGTTCCACACAATTCCTCCTTGTTGTTACAACACAAATCCATTACGTTAGCTTAATAGTTTTTACAATTTTAAGTGGATAAAACAATTAAACAAAACAACAACAACAACAAAACTTAAGAATTGTGTTGTTTCAACTCATTTTAAATAAGTAGTTTGAACAAGCAGCAAAAGTAATGAGTGAATGAGTGATTAACTTAAAATAAGTTAAAGCAACAAAAACATTTGTTGTCTTGACATTTTGGTTGAATCACACTAGAGTTCATTTTCCCTCTTGGTGTGGTTCGTTTAGGCAGGTGTGAATGTAGCAATTACACTTGAGTGCGCACCAAAAGCGGACCCAAAAAGCATACAGAGACCTCCTTCACTCACAGAAATAAAGGTATGCGAGTTGTCACTGGGGTGGTACCTTTTCAAAAGGTACAAATTTGTACCTACAAGGTCCATATTAATACCTCAAGGGTACATATTAGTGCCTAAAAAGTACAAACGTTTTCCTCTTAAAATTTGTAGGTACTAATATATACTTTTAAGGGAATAATATGGACCCTTTAAGTACAAATGTACTTAACCTTTTGAAAAGGTACCACCCCAGTGACAGCTTGTGTACCTTTATTTCTGAGTGTTAAAGAGGTGGAGCAGTTAGTTTGTGGTGAGAACATGATTCAAACTAGAATAGACCCAATCGCAAAAAGTGCTGTACCTTTTTAGACTAATCCATCTGCCATAGTCCGATGTGCTGTGCATTTTGGGATCTGGAGGAAGAATATATATATTTGTTGACAGCACTTTACCAACAATTTTAAACCGGGAGAGAGAGGGAAAAACATTACCTGATGAATCGTTGGTAATATTTCCGGAGGATGACCATGTCGCAGTTTTAATTAATTCACGCCTCCTCCTGAAGTGACTTGCGATGCGCCTTTGCCATTTGCAATGCATTAAGACATAGTTTTTCAGAAATGTAAATTTTCGAAATGTATAGTTTGTCTAAAGTGATGTTTGTAAACTATATATGTTGACCAGGGATACAATCAGCCAGCGCCGTTATCCCTCCATATTAAAAAGTGACATTTTGTATCTGCCGGTTTGTTTACTTGCGGGAGTTCCATTGGCATTTTCCTGCACGTTAATTCTGACTAATCAAAAAGCAGTTTAGGAAATACCTTCAATAACATCTGGCCAATGAGAGATGTGGATTTTGTCACATTTTGCATTTTGGTTCTTTTCAACTGGTTCTGACCAAAGCAATCAGTGTGGTGTAAAAAGGACCCAAAAACGGCAGAAGAGTGATACAATGCATTATTTGTTGCCCTTGGCCTGGACCAAATGAACTCTGAACCACAGATGTGAAAGCACCCTTTGTCATTACATTTTTACAGTCTACATTCTCCTAAATTAATGAGCCTCATCTGAGCATTGAAAATCAAATTGACAAGAAAACATTGAGTTAAAATTTTAATAACTTTAAAATGTAGTCAAAGCAACATGAAAAATATGTTGACTTTGCCATGAAATTCTTTATATTCTACATTCTTCTAAAAAATAAATCATCTGAGTAGTGAAAATCAAACTTTGTATAACTTTGTATATGTGAATTATTTTTTTATCTGTCTGTCTGTCTATTCATTTGTTCTATCGTACTGTCTATTGTTCTGTCTGTCGTTTATTGTTCATTTTATCTGTCGTTCTATCTATAGCTCAATCGCTCGATCGAATATTCGTTCATTTATTCAATCTATCATTCGTTTGTTTGTTCAATCAATTATTTGTTTGTTCTATCATTTGTTCAGTCTATCGTTCATTCGTTTGTTCAATTAATCATTTGTTCATTTCTTTCAGTCTATAATTCCTTTGTTTCATCTATTGTTCGTTCATTTGTTTGTTCAATCTACCGTTTGTTCAATCAATCTATCATACTTCATTTGTTTGTTTAATCTCTCATTCATTCGTTTATTTAATCTACCTATTGTATATTGGTTTAATCAATCTATCATTCGATAGTTTTCAATCTATCATTCGTTACTTTGTTCAATTTATGTTTCGCTCATTTGTTCAATCTATCAGTTGTTCATTGATTTGTTAAATCTATTGTTCGTTTGTTCATGCAATCTGTTGTTTGTTTATTGCCTCATCTAAGGATTTTACATCAAACTGACAAAAAAATTGTTAATTTGATTAAATGAATGCAGTTAAATCTGATTAACTTCTTAAAATAAGTTAAAGCAACATAAAAAATAGATGTTGTCTTGACTGTCATGAAATTCTTTACAGTCTACATTCTCTTAAAAAAAATCAATGAGCCTCGTCTGAGCATTGAGTTTTGTATACTTTGTATAAACTTTGTATAACTTAATTTTTTGGTTGAAACCCAATTAACATAGTAAATTAAGTTAAAGCAACATAACATATTTGTTGTCTTGACTTTGTCATATTTTTTTACAATTTACATTCTCCTAAACTATGAATGAGCCTCGTCTGAGCCAGCAAACTGGCAAAAATATTGAGTTCAACTCTGTAACTTAAAAAAATTAAATTGATACCTGATTAACTTATTAAAATGCATTCTTCTTAGATGTGAACAAGCCTCATCTGAGCATTGAAAAGTTCCTCAGACAGACAGTTTTGAGTTCAGACGTGTTAAAAGCGTCTGCCGTTTAATCGTGTCTGTATTGCGACCATGCATGCCTTTTGTTTATGTTCTATTTCAACAGCTACTGAAACCCTTTGGCGGTTTGTGTGTGTGTGTGTTTGTGTGTGTGTGTGTGTGTGTGTGTGAGGGGGAGGGGAATGCGCTGCTTTGGATGTTTGAGCGATAACAAAGCAATGCTTCCATGAGGTCACCCGTTGCTGACAGGGCCTGTGGTTTATCTGGGTGGGGATTTTTTCTTTTGGACTTCCCTTAATGTGCTCATATATCTACTGCTGGCCCAGTTTTTCTGGCTCTCTCACTTTCACAGCAACTGTAAAAGCTGCGGTTGAGCTGCTACAACCATTAGGCTGAACTGACACCCATAACTGTTGATTTATCAGAGATGAAAAACAGGAAGATAAACAGTCTATCTATGCATCTATAGCTATCTGTATGCTGGCTGTGTAAATAAGAGAGCGTTTGACACTTCTCACTTTCTCTGGAATTGCAATTATTTTAAGTTTATAGTTATTTGTTTGAGTGAAATGCTATTTATGTAAGGATGGAGAGATAGATGGAAAGATAATTGATGGAGAGATAAATTGATAGACTTTTGTTCATTCATTTGTTTGTTCGTTCTTTCGATCTATCGTTAGTTCAATCTATCATTCGTTAATCTGTTGTTTGTTTGTTCAATCTATCGTTTGTTTGTTCAATCTATCGTTTGTTCATTGAATCCATCGTTTGTTCATTAAATCTAACGTTTGTTCGTTCAATCTATCGTTTGATCGTTCAATCTATTGTTCGTTTATTCATTCGTTTGTTCAGTCTGTCATTTGTTTGTTCATTTGTTCAATCTATTGTTTGTTCAATCTATTGTTTGTTCATTCGTTTCTTCAATCTATTGTTAGTTTGTTTCATCTTGTTCGTTCAATCTATAATTTGATCAATCTATCTATTGTTCATTCATGAATTTTTTTTCAATCTGTCATTAGTTTGTTCAATCTATCCTTTGTTCGTTCGTTCAATTTATTGGTCTTTCGTTAATTCATTTGTTCAATCTATCGTTTGTTCAATCTATCATTTTGTTTGGCCAATCTATCATTTGTTCATTTGTTTCTTCAATTTATCATACGTTCATTTAATCTATTGTTCATTCAACCTATAATTTGTCAAATTTATCTATTGTTTGTTAATTTAGTATAAATTTTTTCAATCTTGTATTCATTTGTTCAATTTATCGGTTGTTCGTTCAATCTACCATTTGTTTGATCAATCTATCGTTTTTTCGTTCAATCTATCGTTTGTTCGTTTAATCTATCGTTCGTTCGTTCATTCATTTGTTGGGTCTATTGTTTGTTCATTTGTTTCTTCAATCTATCGTTAGTTCGTTTCATCTATTGTTCGTTCAATCTATCTATTGTTCATGCATTCATTTTTTTTGATCGTTTGTTTGTTCAATCTATCGTTTGTTCGTTCAATCTATCGTTCGTTCGTTCATTCTTTTGTTCAGTATATTGTTTGTTCATTCGTTTCTTCAATCTATTGTTAGTTCGTTTCATCTTGTTCGTTCAATCTATAATTTGATCAATCTATCTATTGTTTATTCATTCATT
>CAIGQZ010001236.1:8262329-8275849 GCA_903798205.1 Danio tinwini | reverse complement strand
ACACACACACACACACACACACACACACACACACACACACACACACACACAGCGCGCGTTTAGCTTTGCACTATTTTTACACGCAAATGTGACAGAATACAGGTTAATCTCCACTGCTGTATGGATATCTGTTATGTTAATGTACAAAATAAACCTGATTTAACGTCCACAAACTGGGATTGAAGCGCCTTTTAATGATTGTTCTGACAAGCGGCTGTGCTGATGAAGTATACCTGAAATAAATGGCTGTAATTCATTACACACATGAACTGTTTTAAAACATTTTAAAGCTGTAAAACTCACTCTTGATCACATTTGATGATGATTGATGATCCTAAACTGAACAGACCTTTTATTTACGGTTGCTTAGTTTGCGCACGTCCTGGTCCTGTGTCTGGTTGATATGATTATACAAGTTACTACGGAGACATGTTAATACGCAGCTGTCAATCAATTCGGTGGGCGGGGGACCGCACTCCTACGTCAAGTTGCAGTCGGTCTCAAAATCGCTCCAATTGGTCCACCGTTTTTATGTTGTTAAATTGAAAAAAAAAGGACTGAGTGTGTTTATATCACCTTAATATGACGCTCTATACACTACCTACACATATGTCTGTCCAAACAGCTTGAAAAGTAGATTTTTCACCATTGGTGCCCTTTAATGATAATATCAAAACAAAAAACATATTTTTAAAAAGAGGATTCAATATGCTAACTAAAAAACTTTTACTATTTAATTGTTTATACTGTAGGCGAGCTGTCAGTCACGTAGGCTGTCAGTGATCAGCTGCTGTCTGTCAGTCAGAGAATCAAAGCTTCAGAGTCAAGTTAACGTCAAGGATTTCGATGTAGTTTTCTTAAAAGCAGCGTTCGACAATAAGGATCTTAAAATCTAGAAAGCAGCACGACTGACAAAAATAACTGTGTTAGCTCGAGCAGGTGAATACCGAATGAGAGGATGATTACTTGCGCCAAAAGCTGATGTGATGCGCGCGACTGTTTAAAACGTGTGCACGCTCCCGTTTCCATGCGCGAAGCTGTGCCTGAAAATGCGAAATGCTTGCCGGTTGCTTTCGCTTTGACAATTCTTTGAGGCGAGCTTGTGTCGCGGACTCTGCGCAACAGAGACAAGAACTGTGACACTGCGGCTCCACCCGCTCTGATCTTACAGGTTTGGTTTTCAGCAACGGTGTGGAAGGAGCCTCCACTCTTTCTGTAAATACACAAATGAACGAATCACTCCCTGAGATGACTCATCATTCTCGAGTCACATTACAGATTCCTTCAAAATTAATGAATGGTAAATGGCGATATGGTGAGCTAAGAACAGGCCTGCGGGCGATTCATGTTGGTGACCCCTGCTCTAAAGTGTGCGTGTGTAAGTAAGGTTTTCTAACTCTCTGAAACTAACCCTTTTAGGCTTTAAGCCAAATTGTGGCATTTTGGTGACTGTCGCTTTAAATTCAAATGAGATTGTGCTCTTTTCAAAAGTGGGTGGGGCTACAAATGCCTGTGTGTCAGCATAGTGGTAGATTCAAAGCAGGACTAACGTTATCTGTGTGAAAAACTGAAGCTGTCAGAATTATGTCAGAAAGGGTGGTGGTTCATTTGTGCTTCATCTAAAACTCCACATTTAAGGTCTTTTCACACTGAAGTCTGAGATTTTTGTATGTGTTCTTTTCGTATTCGAGTTCTTTCATTCATTTTCTTTTCTGCTTAGTCCCTTTATTAATCTAGGGTCGCCACAGAGGAATGAACCACCAACTTATCCGCCAACTTATCATATATAGCACAGGGCTCGAAATTAACTGTTTTACTTGGTAGCACCGGTGCTTCAAACTTCAAAAATTTAGGAGCACCAGAAAAAATTAAGAGCACCACCAAAAATGAATGAGCACCACTGCAAATTGTATATTAAGGGATTTATTGTATTTGAAAACAACATGAATCAGGACTAACAAAAACCAGAAACAACTAACTAATGCTGCGATGACTTATTGATATCTGTGCAATAATTCCAAAATTAATGTCTATTAATTATAAAATATTATTAGTGATGATGATGATGACAATAATACTTACAATGAATTACAGTTATCATGCTGCCCTGAATGTGCTTATATGCGAGTTATGTACTGTAAAAGGTCCTGCTGTTACTTTATGAAAAATACATTTATGGTTTGCATCAAATAAAAATGAAGCAGAAAGAAATACTGATTTTGCACTATTGTTTTTATATGCATGTCAATTTTATAAATAACATTTCTGCTACAAAACAAACGTAAGATTATAATAAATCATTCAATCCAATGCTGAAAGCTGCAAAGCAGTCATCAGTAAATAGAGAAATAATAAACATCTCAAGAAAAAATGAACCAAAGAAAGTAAGAAAAGTCTCACTTCTACACTCTTTAAAGGTTTTGGTTTGGGTTTGTGTCATTGTAAATGCTCGGTCTCGTTATGAGCTGATTTTCATTTTTCTGTGTTTGTGAAAAAGCAGGCGAGTCAGCTGACCCAATATAAGAGCAGGCAGAGCAGGATTCTCCTGATGACCACTGGTGCAAATACTGTTCTTTGTTATGAGCCGCAGATTCAGTTTAAACTCAGTAAAGGCGAGCTTCTTTGGCGATGATGTGTACAGTGTTGGATTTTACATTTAGTGGACATTTGTGCTGAACACGCAGTGAATGCAACACAGCGAGATTCGGGCACCTTCTCCGAAAACACTCGATAGATCTCGGCTGGTGCCCTTAAAAGCTCCCTGTTATCTGACAGCGGAGCCAATATAGCTCCAATATATGAACCAATATAGCGGCAGGGAAGTCCGATTCAGCACGTTTTTAGAAAAAATCGAAACAAGTCGCACTACAACCATTATATGCAGTCGCACAAATGCTCCCAAATATATTAATAGGTCGCAGAGATTTAATTTTGAGCCCTGCAGCATATGTTTTTACGCACCGATACCCCTCCAGCTGCAACCCATCACTGGGAAACATCCATACACACTCATTCACACTCATACACTACGGACAATTTTAGCTTACCCAATTCACCTGTACCACATGTCTTTGGACTTGTGGGGGAAACCAGAGCACCCGGAGGAAACCCACGCAAACACGTGGAGAACATGCACACAGAAATGCCAACCGACCCAGCCGAGGCTCGAACCAGCAGCCTTCTTGCTGTGATGCGACAGCGATACCCACTGCTCCACCGTGTCGCCCCGAGAAAGTACAACAAATTATTTTACAATTCTATTAGCTGAAATAATAACAGAAAAACTCCACGATGGTGCTATCAAGACTTTCAGAAAAAGGAAAACAATAGTGAGACTGATAACGGCAGCCAGAAGAGAGAATCATGTCAGATTTACTGTCCTGCCCCCCCCATACACACTGCATTACACACACCTCACACAAGCGGTCATTGTTTTTTTTTGTAATATGATGCAAAGATGATGTAATACATACAGAAATATGTATTAATATTCATATGTTTTAAAAAAAAATCTGAATATTAAAAACTTTCAAGGATTTAAGGTGCTGATGGCTGCTAAACGCGTCATAACACTCTTGTGAAAAGGAAGAAGACAGACATTGGGGTGAACTATTCCTTTAATAAACAGATCATCATTAACCTTTAAATTGAGGTTGTCTTTGTTGTCAGACGGAAGACGGCAGGAAGCAAGGGCCGCGTCTGACGCACACAACTTTAGATCCTGGAAAATCCCCTGAAGTCTGTGAGAGCGAACATCACAGAGCTGGAGCAAACACTTCTCATCTGATTCCTGTTTACACGGCTCAGATAATCATTACTGGATCACCTGGGCAAGGCCAGAAACACAGATGTGAAACAAGTCTGGGTTTCCGGGGTGTGCGTATTTATCAAAGACAGGTTACACACACACATGTACGCTGTATATATTAGTTTACTGTGCAGAAGTAGAATCTGCAAGACTTCAAATTGGGGTTGCACAATATATCATTTTAGCATCGATATCGCAATGTGCAAATGCAAAATGGACCCTTTTCACAAGACTGTTATGACGTGTTTAATGGACATGAGCATGTAATTTGAGTGTTTTTACTCCACTACAATACGTTAATAGAGAATAGGTTGTTTTCACATGACGTCATTGATGATGCGTGGTTCTTCTACATAGGAATCACAAGCAGAACATCAAAATGTTTGTGTTTTATGTTGTTTATAATTGTCTAAATCAGCCAAAATAAGAAATGCAGCTTTTATAAACTTCCAAAAGTTTTAGCTCATAAAGGGAAGAAAGTAAAAAAAACACTTGCTGAAAAACTAAAGGCGGCATGTAATAAATATTTATTCAATACATTCATGTGTGCAAACTTTTTTGAAAGCGATAATTAATTTGACAGCACTAATAAAGATTATACAGGCCTAGCTATGTGTGTAAATATGTTAATGTGTTATATAAAAATCCGATACAAACATCACCACACTTATACATAATCCAGGAGAATATAGATAACGTACCCTGCCATGTAATGAAATTAAATCTTCGTCTTGTTTTGCAATAATCCAAGTCTTGCGTTTCGGCAGAATAAACAATCGTAACGTGAACATCGAGATGTGCAGCAGCGGTGAATGCTTGTTAATGGTTCAGTTTGTCGACCGAATAAAAACGAAATGCCACTCTTGCGACAAAACTAGATGGTTATTATTGTGGAGCACTTTTTCTTCCTTACAAAAATAAATAAATAAATATTAATGTAGACTATGCATCCACACTTTTGTATGCTTTCTCCTGTTATTTTGTGATGTCTGGAAGATATCCACATGGGGAAAAAACTATAGTAATTTATAATAAAACATGTTTTTGAACCACATAGTAAAGTGAATAATGTGTACAACTCTTTGGTAATAAACTGTAAGTTAGTTGTTAGTAAACTGATAAACTATAATAAATGCTGTACGTTAGTGTAAACTGTTGTGCATTGTAATGGTGTATAATTATAGCATAAAAGACTGAAGCCTATTGAATAATTAGTTTATTACTACAGTTGTGTTGTACCACAGCAACAATATAATTACTACGAGAGTTTAATTAAAGTAATTATCTATAGTATGCTTCCAAATACTAAAGTTTTTACTATAGTATTTTTCATGTAACGTAATTATACAGTATATACCACCTTGATAACAGGCAAATATGTGTTAGTTCAGTAGAAAACTCTGCCCTCTTCATGATTTAAGGATCATGCCCAACATGGTTATTTTGTAATTATATATCCTTTAAAATATGGTGTAAATCACAACAGTACGGACTTTCCTCTGTCTACCATTCAGTTATTTCCTTACTGCTCTCCATCTGAATTTTGCGCATCACCAGAACCACATGATTGAAAACTACCTATATAGAAAATACAGATTCGTAGAAGTAACCCATAGAATATTTGTTTATATCCAAAGCTGGAGAAAAAAATCACATAAATAGGTTGAGGGTAAAGCACAGTCACTTTTCCATGTGTTTGAGAAAACAAAACTAGAAACTGGTGCAAAGAATTTCTAATGAAAGTGAAAGTTAGTGCAGCTGGGGAAGCCTGTGGCTCTTTTCCTCCTTAATTATAAATAAGTTTCGCCTCAGAACTCACTGTCAGAATGCAGTAACAAATGTTTTGTTGTGTGTGTGTGTGTGTGTGTGTGTGTTCAGATGCCTGATGTTTGGAAATGGAGTCAGCTTTCAGATGTGAATCATCCAAACAAATGTGATGATGGATTATTGAGGCATTTCAGAATGAATAAAACAGATTCAGATGATGTTATTGAGTTTGGTCCATTACAGTCACGTCATCTGTTAAGCCAGAGTCAGGAGATTCTGTTGGACATTGAGACATACATTTGGTTAATGTTTCCATCATAGTTTATTCACTTTTGTTCTTACTGAATAAAAACTGATCTGTTGAGTGCATAGCCTTCACTCACTCACTATCCCTGATTCATCAGAGGTCACCACAGTGTAATGAACCACCAATTACTCTGACACATTTTATGCATTCACTATTTACACCCATACACTCTCATTCACAAACACCCATTCCTTCACTCGCTCAATACAACATGTGGATGAAAACAAAGCTAGTGATGTAAACATGCATTAAAATTAATGCCATTGATATGAATGGTTTTCATAGAGCAGTGCTTTCCGCATCTGGTGTGAAAGCCGCTTCAGAGTATTACACACTTTGTTTGTCGTAAAGTCAACCCAGGCTCATTGGAAATATGTGCCCAGGGCTACATTTTTGAGAACTGAGAAATATGTACACATGGACTGTGTGTGCTTGCAGTTTTAGTTTCCACAAATCCACTAGAGGGCGCAGTGTACATTTTTGACAATCTCAAATACGTTACTGGTGCTCGTTTTGTCATACGTGCCATTTCTCGTTAATCCACCAGAGGCCGCTGTGTATGTTTCTGGCTGGCCTAACATCCTTCTGGCTTAACGCACTTCCGTGAGAGATACTGATTGGCTTGTTGTCATGCATAATATATCATCTTGATATCGACTGATCCAAACACCCCCTTCCCTAAACCCAGTCTTTCTCAATTTTGGTCCTCGAGCCCCCAGCCCTGCACATTTTGTATGTCTGTTTTTCTTAACACACCTGATTAAGATCATCGACTTATTAAAAGAACTGATCTGAGGACCGGAATTGAGAATCACTGTAACAATAATGTTTTTAAAAGCCAACTAGAAGAGAATAGCCATCGTAGCCACATGCTTCTACCACAGCATCACATTGCTTTTTGTTTTAAGTTTAATTTTACCTGGTGTTTGGAATCATCCTTTGCCAGATTTGAACCCTGGTGCACTCCGCACCACACCACCTCCTAAGTCTGGCGCCACTCGTGGTGCTAATAAAACCATCCATACAAAATGAAGCAGTGAAAGGTACCGCCCCGTAGCATTTGTTTTGTACACAAAATGCAGCCATATGTACCCACAAGCACATATTTGTGGGTTCTCAGAAATGTATCCCTGAGCACATTTTCCTAATGAGCTTGTGTCGCATAAGGTGCTCTGTGCTGTGTGTGACAGCATTCTGGATTTGGGCTTATACTTGTACTGTGGTTCTGAATTGCCAAAAAAATCAAATCAGAATTTTTTTATGACAGATGAAAGTTACTGACGGAGTTGGTAAACGCGATTGACATAACATTCAATTCCATTCATCTTTATTTCTATAGCACTTCTACAATGTAGATTGTGTCAAAGCATTGTGTGTACTAAAAAGATTGGTCTTTAATCTAGTTTTGAACTGAGAGAGCGTGTCTGAGCCTCGGACATTATCAGGAAGGCTATTTCAGAGTTTAGGAGCCATAAATAAGAAGGCTCTACCTCCTTTAGTTGACTTTGCTATTCTGGGTACTATCAAAACTCATTGCTTTTGAGATCTTAAAGAGTGGGTTGGATTGTAGCAAGACAGAAGTGGGTTGGATTGCAGCAAAACATGAGGTCGAATTTATTTTATAACGTGCTAAAATTTTAGAAGAAAGATTCGAACTCAATGTGCAATGAACTTAACTATTAAAGTCAGTGCATAAAACCATTCACCTACTTTTACAATCACCACTGCTGCCATCCATATTCCATATTCATTTTAGGCCAGCTATTCTGTCCAATCTAGGCCATCATCAGCTTCCTTTTCTATAGAAGATGGCACGTTTCGCAGACATAAGTGTGACAGTGTCTGAAACGGTGAATCCAGCGCATTGCATTGAATCTCTCATCCATTGACAGAAGCAGAGGAAGGACTGCGCCAAAAATAAAATCTGTTCCACATCCACCAAATCCCAGTATAGATGATGCACTGCTTAATTTAAGCCTGCCAGGAAAAAAAAAAAAAAAACAAGGTCGCCCACAAAATCCGAATCGAGGACACCTTGGAATCCGTCTCTCTTCATCAATCATGCGTCCCTTTAGATTTGGGCTTTTTTCAACTTCGGAGTCTTTTCCTGCAGCTTTAACTGGCAATTACAGGCAGTGTGGGCTCAGATCCGGCGTATGCACGAAATTCCCCTTTGATTGTGGGATATTGAGCTGGGTTTGGTCTTTGCAGGGTGTTTAACCACTCATGAGGCAGAAGAGGGAAAATAACTAAAGCCTCAAATCAGCAATTGTGCAAAACATTAAAGAAGAGCAAACATGAAAGGAGCTCATTGTGTTATTAGCACTCTTTCTAAGCTTAACTCTCTTTGCATTTATTTTACGTGATTTAGGGTGGCTTAGCACTGTCACTTTACAGCAAGAAGATCGCTGGTTTGAGCCCCAGCTGGGCCAGTTGGCGTTTCTGTGTGGAGTTTACATGTTCTCCCAGTGTTGGTGTGTGTTTCCTTCGGGTGCTCCGGTTTTCCCCATAGTCCAAAAGTCAAAGTCAAAGTCAGCTTTATTGTCAATTCAACCACATGTACAGGACATACAGAGAATCGAAATTCCGTTACTCTCAGACCCTAGGTGCCTAACATATAATATAAATACAAAAATACAAATCTTCGTTCTTCCATACGAAGATAATTGTATGTCTTGTATTTATATTATATTTATAATAAATGGGGAATTAGTTAATGCGAGACCGGCTGTGGTAAATCATAAGCACGTGATCCTCTCGAAATTAGTTTATGAATAAACTTCACTTAATAACTCATTAGTAATAGCTGATTTCTTTTGTCTTTGCCCTAACGACAGCACGTAAACAGGGCTCAAAATTAACTGTTTTGCTTATTAGCACTGGTGCTCCTAAATTTAAAAACGTGGTCGCACCAGCCAAGATTTAGTCGCACCCACCAAGAATTATGTGCACCATTTTATATTAACAGATTTATTGCATTTGAAATCATCCTGACGATTAAATAAAGGATTAAATAGAACACCTCGCGCTTAAAATGTGTAGATTCAGTGGCAAACACTGTTACCTGAAAACTTCGTTCCACAGACTTTACAGTGAGTCTTATCCATTATTCGAAAAGTGTATCACTAATCAGATGTGCCAGTATTTGTAGCTTTAGGTGGTTTCTCCAACATCTGTCAGTCTGCTTTTCATTCTCTTATCTTTAGCGCTTTACATTTTTGCACTGTAGCTCCCTGTCCCCTGAAGGCATAAAGACCTGTGCTGTGCTTTTTGCTCATGTTTTCTGTCGACGTTTAACGCCTCGTGACTAAATAAAGGGCGCCAATGTGATCGTGCACACCAACGCGCAAAACGCCAGGTGTAAAAGCATCATTTAAATAAAAAAAGCCTCATGCTCATTTTTCCGCATCAAAACCTTCTCCACCAATCAGATTGGCACTTTTGTTCAGGTGCACGGAGCTGCTGAAGTTACAGTAAACAGCAGTTGGAGGCGCTCAAGCGCAACACTGTCAATGCGAGCGCACATTGAAGAAGATTCCCAGTGGTGATATGAACATGGAGCTGCTTATTGCACTGGTGAACAATAATAATTTCTTCATCGCTAGAGCTGGAGCTGCTACTTGAACCATCCATGCTTATTCGAATCGTCAGTAACTTTAACAACAAGCGTGTCAACGTTCTGTCTTCTTCTTCTGTGTTAAAGAGGGTGTCAGAAGCTTAAAGTTGTGTAGCAAAAACGTCTCGAAAAACGCTGACGATAAACGCAAACGAAAAGCGCCCCGGTGTGTACGAGCCTTAAGACATTGACTGAATGATTGACAGCTAATATTAGCCAATCCAGTCGCGTTCAGTTCTTGAAGGCGGGACAAGATTTGTTTACTGTAGAAAGTTTACACGAGGACTGTTTAAAACTATTCCCGAGCGCTGCATTTCACGTTTTAGGTGCAAAGAATATCGCCTAAATCTGCGCGTACGGTGAACGTTTTGCACTGAAAACCAGTGGCACGGCAACAATTTTATGCACAAATGCTCCCAAATATATTTTGAGGTTGCATAGATAAAATTCCAGGCGCATATGCGACCAAACTGGTCACAATTTCTAGCCCTGACATAATGATTTGACTAGATATTCTTCAAGATACTAATATTCAGCTTAAAGTGACATTTAAAGGCTTAACTAGGTTAATTAGGGTAAAGTTAGGGTAATTAGGTAAGCCATTGGACAACAGTGGTTTGTTCTGTAGACAATCAAAATATAATAATTTCTTAAGGGGAAGGGTGCTAAAAATATTAACCTTAAACAATGTTTTCCAAATTTAAAACCTCTTTTCTTTTTAACTACAGCCAAAATAAAAGAAGAAAAATATTATAGGACGTACTGTGAAAAATGTCAACTTGGAAATATCTGAAAAATAATTAACATTTCACAGTATGTATGCAATGTTTTTTTAATATATAAGTTTAAAATAGGAGCAAATCAAATAAAGCAATGGTAATCCTAAAAACATTTTTCATAGGTTTGAAAAACAAAAATCTGACTATAAATTTCATGTAATTAAATGTACAATAGCAAAGCAGACAGCACATTCAATAGCATTTTCTCGCAAAACTCTGTACTGATAGGAGATTTTTCACGGTATGATAGTCTTCTCAAATATCACTGTTTCATGGTATATATTAAACAAAAATTCCTATTAGTAACAATAACCATTAAAATAATAAAAATATGTTGTTTTTTGCATAAAGAGGCCACTGGCTTGCATGGTTCGGGACTTGTGGAGCTGCGCATCGATGGATTTGCTCTTCAGTGTTTGAACTCTCAGCAGTGAAAATTAAACCACACTGACCTGAACTTCAACACTGAAAACTGAACTGACACGGTTTCAGTTTACTATTATCTTCCATGTGAAGCTGCTTTGACAATCTATATTGTAAAAGCGCTATAGAAATAAGGATGAATTGTATTGATATGATTTTTGGTACAAACTTAAACAATAATGAAATAGATATTGTGATTTCGATTTGATTTGCGATTTAATTTTGTAGTCAAGCTTCAGCTCAATATTCTGTATCGTAGCTGCTAAAATGCAGTGAGTGTTAGTTAAAAAAAACTCTGAAAGGATATTAACTAACTCTAACTTTTATTCAAATTAGTTTATACATATTCAGAAATTAAACACTGATTGTTCTCTAGAGCAAACAGTAGTGAGAAATGGTGTTAGTTATCTCCTGGTGCCTTCGTGATGTTTATTCATACGGTGTAACAGCCGCAAACAACTCTAAAATTGTACTTTGCTGTTGCTCGCTACTAGATTGAGTGTCACTGGCAATACGTTTAGTTGACTTTTTAGTAAGACGCTCTTCATATAGCCACCTGTGGTGCTTTTTTAGGTGCTGGTTGTTGTATTTCTCATGCAGTGGCAAAAATTCTGCAACAGCTCTTACAAATTACCTGTTTTTGTTTGGTGTCTGTGTCTTTGAAACTAAAATATTCCCATATTACTGATGTGCTGTTTATCTTTGATATGAATTCTTCTATTATTGCTTCTGAAGCAGCAGACGCCATCATCCCACTTGTCTGCGCTTTTTTGTGGGCGTTTCGCATAGTCACCGGTCGCGCAATTCTGATTGAGCAGTACAAAAGTGGGCTCACTCAATTGAATAGTAAGACTGTCACACACAGACAGCAGTCACGCATTTGCTCTGAGTGGGGGAAATTATATTAATACATATATATATTTCTTATCGCAGCCTCTTGCGATTTAGCTAATGGCAACGTTTCAAATCATGATTGCGATTCGATTTCGATTAATCACACAGCCCTACCCCTAACTATTCCAGCATATGTTTTTATGCAGCGCATGCCCCTCCAGTCACAACCCAGTACTGGAAAACACTCATACGCTCTCTGTCTCACTCACACACACACACTCATACACTATGGTTTTTTTTAGTTCATTCAATTCCCTAACAGTGCATGTGTTTAGACTGTAGGGGAAACCGGAGAACCCGGAGGAAACCCACACTAACACGAGGAGAACATGCAAACTCCACACAGAAATGCCAACTGACCCAGCAGAGGCTCGAATCAGCGACCTTCTTGCTGTGAGGCGACAGTGCTAACCACTGAGCCACTGTGTTGCCCCCACAGTTAAAGTTATTATATTTCACCACCCATCTAGGAAAGGAGGAGGAGTAGGGGTGGAAGGGGGAATTGATCAAAACGATGATGACTGTGGTATGAAACCTAGGGCATTTATAGTGGAGTAGGAGTCGTCTGATTGGTGAATGATAAATTAGATAATGCGGGGCCAGCCGCAAGCAATCATAAGCATGTGATCCTCTCAATATTAGTTTATAAATAAACTTCACATAACCATAGTTCATCTTCAGTTATATAGCATATAGGTGATGTGTTGATCAGTGAACTTTCACTTGTTCACTAGGATCTGCAACACAGACACTATGCACTAATTTGCCATTTAAAGCATGTGTTGTGATCAATGCAGAACTGTTCTGAGGCCTCTTATGTGTGTTTTCTATTTCTATAATAAAGATTGACCGCTATCTTTTGGTGTCATCTACCGTATAACCACTCAAAAAAATCAGGCCTTTAAAAATAGAAATCAGAGCTCAGTTTTCCAGTCCATCCAAACACGCCGTACACTTCTTTTTGTGGACATCAAAAGCAGCCTGCGTGTTTCCAGTGTTTCCATTTTCAATCTCAAGCTGCTGCCAAAATCAAAAACTGGAGCACAGAATAAACAGATCCTAAAGTGTCCCGCTCTGACGGAGCAGCTGTTAGTAGCATTAATGCTGAGGAGTCACTGAGTGCACACGAGGAGAGAACTTTAAACACATTCCTATCATCATCACTGGCAAAATCTGTCCCAACTGCTAAATATATATTTTAATCAGCCAATAGAACTTTACTTTCGGCCTATGTACAGAGCATCCAGAAAGTATTCATAGCGCTTCACTTTTTTCCACATTTTTTAATGTTGCAGACTTATTCCAAAATGGATTAAATTCATTTATTTCCTCAACATTCTACACACAATACTCCATAATGAAAGAAATTTATTTAAAAAAAAAAAGCTGAAAAATCTGATGTACATCAGTATTCACAGCCTTTGGCGTGAAGCTCTAAATTGAGCTCAGGTTCATTCTGTTTCTACTGATCATTTTTGAGATGTTTCAGCAGCTTCATTGGAGTTCACCTGTGGTCAATTCAGTTGATTGGACATGATTTGAAAAGGCTTACACCTGTCTATATAAGGTCCCAGGGTTGACAGTGCATGTCAAAGCACAAACCAAGCATGAAGACAAAGGAATTGTCTGTAGACCTCAGAGACAGGATTGTCTCGAGGCACAAAGCTGGGAAAGGTTACAGAAACATTTCTGCTGCTCTGAAAGTTCCAATGAGCACAGCGGCCTCTATCATCCGTAAGTGGAGGATGTTTTGAACCACCAGGACCAATAGTACCTGGATGCAGCTTTTATGATGCAAGCTGAGATTGCATCACTCAGCGATGCAATGTAAGACACAATGCACTCAATAGAGTGAGTGACGTCACAGTGACGGGTAGGGTTAGGGGTGGGGTTAGGTGAGCGCATTAAAAAGCATTGGATGCAGCC
>CAIGQZ010001236.1:8234416-8244862 GCA_903798205.1 Danio tinwini | reverse complement strand
TTCATTCATTCATTCATTCATTCATTCATTCATTCATTCATTCATTCAGCAAGCCATTCATTCATTCATTCATTCAACTATTCAACCATCCACCTGTCAGTAGTATGTCTGTTGTTTAATTCATTTATTTTTTCATTCTTTCATTTATTTATTGGTTTAACAAGCCATTAATAAATTAATTAATTCATTCATTCATTTATTCAGCAAGCCATTAAATCATTCCTTGACTCAGTCAGCCTGTAGTATGTCTGTATGTAATGTCTGTAATATGTCTGTAGTTTCATTCCTTTATTCAAGCCATTCATTCAGCAAGTCATTAATTCAGTCAGCAAGCCATTCATTCATTCATTCATTCATTCATTAAACCAATGATTCATTCAACCATCTATCTGTCAGTACATAGTATGTCTGTAGTTTGTTTCATTCATTTATTTTTTCATTCTTTCATTCATTCATTGGTTCAACAATTCATTCATTCATTCATTCATTCATTCATTCAACTATCCATCTGTATGTAGTATGTCTGTAGTTTCATTCATTTATTCAGAAAGCCATTTATTCATTCAACCGTCCATCAGTATGCAGTATGTCTGTAGTATCAGTCATTCAATTATGTATTCATTCAACCATCTATACGTCCATGCATACGCTTTTTTATCTGTAGTTTTATCCATCTACTCATTTATCTCTGTGTAGATTCTTCCATCTATTATGTTTTCATCCATCCGTCCGTCCGTCCGTAGTTTTATTAATCTATCATTAAAAAACATCTTATTAAAACTATCAAAGTAAATATCAAAGTATTGTTTGTGATGTAATTTGTTGAAAACTAGTTATATATAATTAAAATAAAATAACTAATTTAGGTGTCGTCATTTTTTTCCTAAGTCTCACCTCCAATATTTTCATTGATTATTCAATTTTTTGTACTGTTATATAATATGTGGTGGATGCCATTTTTGTTGACTTGAAGATTGAAATAGAGTCCTATCAGCACAACCTCCCCCAGAATGACACAAATAGCTTGTTGAGAATCCAGCTGAAGGTCTCAGTGCGGGGTCAGTGCATGTGGGCAGCAGTTTGTCAGGAGGAGATTGTGGAGGTGTTGTTGTGTGCTGTTTGTGAATGTTGAAGATAACCCAAACTACAGCACAGAGTGACAGATACTACAGAGAACAGCAGCAACATTACATCCAGAAACACAGCAAATAATGGCTTTCTTCCTTAGTATTTGTCCTGTTTTTCAAATGACATGAGATATTAGTGTGTACATAAAATCAAAATGTGGAAGATTTATTTTGAAATATTCATTTTGTTTTAAATTATTGTACAAAGAAAATGTGCATGTGTTCTTGCCTTTTATGAGAGCCCTTTATTCTTTTACGGTGTAGTTTGTTTCACATACGACTTAAAAAAATGAAAAATACCAATAATAATCAATGTAATTTTCACAGTGTATGCATAGTTGTTGCTAGGGCTGCACAATACTGGAAAAATCTGACATTGCGATATTTAGTTTTTTTGTTATATATATATATATATATATATATATATATATATATATATATATATATTAGGGGTGTGACGAGATGCCTACTCCATGAGACAAGATACGAGATTGGGTTCACGAGAACGAGACAAGACAAGATTTTTACACTATTTTTAAGAAATCCTCAATGATGAAATATATGAATGGAAAATAGTCTTTTATTCAACTGGATTTTATTTAACTGCTTAGATGCTTTCTTTAAATCAACTTGTAATGAAGATTATTTTAATTATATTTTAATAAATTATACGCAGTAATGGACATGCAAACACTGCTAAATATTTTGCTAATAGCAATGAAAACATGTTTCATTGTGAATGGAAAAAATCTTTTTATATATAACTTTATAAATGGAAAATAGATTTTTATTCAATTAGAAAAAAATCACAAAATACAAAACAGTTTAGGGGCTTTTTAAAAACATTGTAATGAATGGTATTTTATTTCTATTTAAATGAATTCTATGTCAAAAAGGACATGCAAACTCTACCGACTGGCTTCTCCCCTGTACAATTTCACATGATATATCAAACTTATTTCCACACACTGAAACAAATATATGTCATTTTGTGTATTTCATTTTTAATTTAATAAATGAGTTTCACTTTCATTTAGCAAGATTTCACTCAGGCCCTGTGACTCACTCTGAGCTACTGGATGGGATCATGCCAATATGAAGGACTGATAGGAGAGTTGTTATAATGGAGTTTGATACCGCAAGCAGAATGAAAAAACATTCAGCTTTTCCCGGACAGTATAAGCGTGTTCCGTGATGATGATGTGACGGTGAGTCTCCAGGAGTTCATTCAGTAAGTGTGTGTGTTTGTTTGCGTGCACTTAGAGATGTGTGCGTCTGTGGTGCACACTCGCTAAGTGTGTATGTCCGGTCGCAAAATGCGGCTAAAAGTCCTTCACGGTGTTAATAGTTTGATTACGGCGTTTACATATCTGCACTTCAATAATGCAACTACAATAGGAATACTCTACGTCTTAATTCCATTTGTGTTTACGACGATTTTGCCTTTCAGCATATCTGAAGTGCTTTTCCATTGCATGGATACGAATCATAACGTGTGAGGCTGTAGTTGTAGCCTATGTTGGATGCGGCACCTGCTGAACTCCGGTGAAAAAAGCGGATACGTCACACCCGCCCACCCAATCGAGTGACAAGCGCAACTCTGAGGCCAGCCTGGGTTGTCAGGTGTGTCCAAAGCACTTTATTTGCAGATCAAATCCAATCCTGCCTCCAATCGTCAATGCTAATTTCACCCTCACGCTCCATCATAACATCACAACTCACGAGACATATTTTCACCTCAACGAGAAATCTCGCCGCGATTTAATCTTGCGAGATCTCGCGTACGAGATCTTGTCACACCCTTTATATATATATATATATATATATATATATATATACACAGTTGAAGTCAGAATTATTAACCTCCCTTTAAATATTTATTCTTTTTAAAATATTTCCCAAATGATGTTTAACAGAGCAAGGAAATTTTCACAGTATGTCTGATAATATTTCTTCTTCTGGAGAAAGTCTTATTTGTTTTCTTTTGGCTAGAATAAACTCCACATGACTCCACAAGTCTCATGTATTCTCATGTGTTGTGCTGATCAACTATAATCCCAACTCAATGTTGCATAGCCTGCGATGTGACTATTGGCCACACACATTGCGATATAAATGCTGAAACTATATAATGTGCAGCCTTAGCTGTTGCACTCTAAAACATTAATTTCTTGTATATTTATTTGGCCTCACAGCATAAAAATTAAAGGTGTTATGTTTTTTTTTTCTGGGAATAATATTTCTAAAGGAGCTGCTGCCATGGAATTAAAGCTGATTTTGGTAAAAACCCAAACAATACAAACATAAAAATAAAACAAAACAAACAAATCTGAAAAAATTGTATGTTATAATTATAGGTGGGCATAGATATTTAAAAAAAAATCTAGATTCCTTGTAGATCTCACTGTAATCTTGGAATTAATCTAGATTAAAATGTCTCATTTGAATTCTGCCTAAGGCATTCAGAATATGTGTGCTACCCAAATAATGACTAAAAGTAAGTCTTTGAGAACGGGTTTCTCCAGCCAGGTGGTGCATTAGACCAGGGGCTCATCTCCTGTTTCCAAAATGCATCACAAACTGCTTGAGAAACTGTTCTACTATGATAATTGGTGATGAATGATGTTCAATAAGATGTACTTGTGTTTACTAACTGTTTATTCAGTTAACCATCAATGTTGACCTGTAGGCCTACATAAGCTCTAAACAGCCATTTTTAATGACCTTAATCTGACTAAAGTCATAACTGAACTAAACAGAAATGAATTAAGACGTGGAGTATGCAGATATTAGTGCATACGTTTTTTTCTTTCCATTTGGCGTGCGTTATTAAACACCATAACACTCTCACGAGTCTTTATTTCTTATTTGCGTCTAATATCCCAGTTTGTCATGGGGCATGAATGAAATATTCATGAGTGAACGTGAAACTGCCGAACTGCAGTTAAAGTCAGCCAAAATGACAGAAAACTCTTACGTGAAAGCACTTCACGTAAACAACTTCATTATATTATTGTCTATTAAGGCAAATAACTACATTACAGATGTCCATGTCAGCGTAGTCAGTAGTGTCTTTGAAGTTAGTGAAAGATCCAGAAGGGCATCCTGCTGATTTGATTCAGAATTTTTTTTTCTGATTTGATTTTTTTTACTAAAAATACTAAAATATCAAGGTGAAAGTCATCACAGCTTGCGTAGAATTAACCCAGCTCCCAACCCAACATTGAGAATAAATTAATTGCAATATTTTTTTTTATTGCCCGATAAGAGTCTCGCGTTAACGCCGATAACGGCCCACCACTAGTGATAATATGTAATAACAATGAAATGACATAAGGAGAAAGCACTGAACTACTGAAATGTGTTTAGTACTTTATATAAAAGTCATTGAAATGACGGCATCTTAAAGACGCCTCTCATATGGAGAATGAAGACATGGATTGCTCAGGTGTGCGTTTTTCACAGACTTCAACAGTGTGTCAAAATCTTGATGGTTCTGTGGGTCTCGTCTATCAAATCTGAGCTTTATTTTGCATTTTCTATTGGACTCAGGTCAGGTGATTGGCTGGGCCATTCTACAGCTTGCTTTTCTTTCTCTGAAAGCATCTGAGAGTCTCCTCGGCTGTGTTTTGGATCATTGTCTTGCAGAAATGTCCACCCTGGTTTCATCTTCATCCTCCTGCTAATGTATATGTTGGACTGAAGCAGCTGATATTCATTTACACTGAGGAAGGGCAGAGGGTTGCTGAAGAACTACTGAGAGATTTCAGCTGCTGTCTGGGCTTTCACTGCTGAACTACACCTCACTTTCTTCATCTGTTCAATACATTTCCCCTGCGTCATTTCATTTTATGACACATAACTTCATTTGTAAACTTTTGTAAAAGTGGTTTGACGTAAACAAATTGTCATTAAATATAAGTAAAACAAAGGTCATGTTATTTGGGAAGTTAAAAAGTAGTCATAATATAGATTTACGAACTGATAATGAAGTTCTAGAAGGAGTATATGCAATTAAGTTTCTCGGTATTGTATTAGACCATAAAATTAGTTGGAAACGGCAAATAAATAATGTGATATCAAAATTAGCAAAAACTGTAGCAATACTGTATAAAGCAAGGTTTATCCTGGACAATAAATCAATGTATATGTTATATAACACACTCATGGTGCCATATATGAGTTATTGTTTTGAAATTTGGGGGAATACATATAAATCTAATTTACAATCGTTATGTACAATGCAGAAAAAAGGAATCAGACTGATAGAAAATGTGGGGTATTTGGAGCTTACAAATCCTTAATTTTTAAATTAAAGATACTTAAGTTCAATGATTTGGTTAAATTTAAAACAGCACAATTTATGTTTAAAGCTAGGAATAAATTACTTCCGAAATGCATACAAAAGTTTTTTGAAGACAGACAAGGGGGATATAATCTGAGAGAAGAACACAATTTTAGGAGGTTGAAAACAAGGACAACTTTAAGTTTGTGTATGTCTGTATGTGGTGTGAAATTATGAAACAGTCTAGAACAGATTCTCAAACAATGTCAGGATATTAATCAGTTTAAAAAGTTGTATAAATGTATATTGTTAAAGGAATATAAGGATGAAGGTGATTAAAAAGCATAAAATGAGAAAGGTATGATGAAATTGTAGTTAATGGCTATTTGTAGTACTATGCTTTTTTTGTTAATTTTATGGGGGGTCTGTTATAAAATCCAAATGTACAAATGGAATCAAACATATAATAGGTCAAAGATGCCAAAAGGATAAAATATGTCTCATGTAAAATAAGACATAAGTAAAAGAGGAAATAAGTTTAAGTAATAGACGAATGATGTGTGTGGTAATGGGGTGGGAATATAATAAGCTTGTGCTTTATCCTGCTCCATTTTCTAACCATGTTATAAAGTTTTATTTTTTTGTTGAAGATATTCAAATAAAACTATAAATAAAACTAATGTCGATTTGTTTTCTTTGCATATATGGTTTTCTATGGTTGTTACTAACATCTGGGGAAATTTTCAAGTCAACGGCACCTTTAGAGATATGTTTTCTGAGAAGAATGGTGACGTGTTAGATCCTTATTTACTTGGCCCTATGTATCTGGAATCAGGCGGTTTGCAGCTTGTCTGTATGTTGGTCACAGACCCTCAGCTGAGCTCTCTGACGATGTGGGATGTGATTTATTACTGACAGCAGCTTCAAAGGAAACAACAAACGGCGTGTTGCTTTGAAACGGAGGTGTTGCCTACCAGAAATAGCGCAGAGCTCCACTTCAATGTGTTTTAGCAACCCGTCTCGGCTCTGTGTGTTTTAGCAACCTTATTCTGTTGTGTGTGAAGTGCCGGTTGCTCAGAGATCTTTATTCTCTGGTGTCCCGCTTTTGTTTGAGGCACAAATAAGCCGTGCAAACATTCAGACCGGCCCTGTGTATGTCACTGTCCCTGAATGAAACAAAGCCACATGAGACTATTACATTCTGCTGCAGTCAGAATGATATGAGTGAAGTCTGATACTGTAATGCGGCATGAGCTCATGGAGGACAGCTGAGATCTTTAATTGAAGTCATAAGCTGTGTGTTTCCAGTAGGGCTGCACAATATATCGTTTCAGCATCGATATCACAATGTGATCAGTCGCAATAGTCACATTGCGAGTATACGCAATGTTGAGTCTGGATTATAATTGATCATTTCGCAAGTGTTTTTTGAGGCCTGTGACTGATTTTAAAAGCAATCAGGCTTAAGAAATTGTATCGTTTGTAACTTAACACGTTGAATTTTATTGAATTGTTTATAAAACTAAAACTCATTCATTCATTTTCTTGTCGGCTTAGTCCCTTTATTAATCTGGGGTCGCCACAGCGGAATGAACCGCCAACTTATCCAGCACGATTTTACGCAGCAGATGCCCTTCCAGCCGCAACCCATCTCTGGGAAACATCCACACACTCATACACTACAGACAATTTAGCTTACCCAATTCACCTGTACCACATGTCTTTGGACTGTGGGGGGAAACCGGAGCACCTGGAGGAAACCCACGCGAATGCAGGGAGAAAATGCAAACTCCACACAGAAACGCCAACTGACCCAGCCCAGCCAAGGTTCGAACCTGCGACCCAGCGACGTTCTTGCTGCACTACCTACTGCGCCAATGTGTCGCCCTAAAACTAAAACTATGCAGTATTATTTTACATTTGATTATTCAATTAATGTATCCCTGAACACAGTTCGACAACTCTGAAAACAATAAAACGCTGTTTATTTTTTTATAATTTATGCATACGCACTGCCCTACAGAATCATCCCAATCAATTTTTGCAATGCAACTAATCTAGTGAAATTCAATTCATATTGCAATATACAGTGCTCAGCATATATGAGTACACCCCCACAAATCTCTCATGTAAATGAATATTTTCTATAGGATGCTTTACAATATTATATTTGTGCATATAAATTATAGTCAGTAATGAAGCCAAATCTGACAAATAACTAAATAACTTACAATAATGGTTCAAAAAGTAGTAGGCCAAATTTATATGTTTTATATTTTTTTCAGGGGCGACGCAGTTGTGCAGTAGGTAGTGCTGTCGCCTCACAGCAAGAAGGTTGCTGGTTTGAGCCTCGGCTAGGTCAGTTGGCACTTCTGTGTGGAGTTTGCATGTTCTCCCTGCGTGGGTTTCCTCCGGGTGCTCCGGTTTCCCCCACAGTCCAAACACATGCGGTACAGGTGAATTGGGTAGGCTAAATTGTCCGTAGTGTATGAGTGTGAATTAGTGTGTATAGATGTTTCCCAGAGATGGGTTGCGGCTGTAAGGGCATCCGCTGCTCAAAACAAGCTGGATAATTGAATAATAATTGAATAATGAATAATAGGTTCATTCCGCTGTGGCGACCCCGGATTAATAAAGGGACTAAGCCGACAAGAAAATGAATGAATGAATGAATATTTTTTTCAAAAATAGCAAAAATCAAGAGGAACAAAAAATATATACAATTTATTTGAAATGTTTTAGTTTGTAATTTTTTTTTGCAATATTTTGCATGAATTTAAATGTTATCTTTCCATTTCTAAAGATGTTCTATGACTAAAATATTATTTTAATAAATATATCTGTTTATTAACCTGTCAAATGCACCAATATACATTACCCATATTCACTGAGAAATAAATTCAAATGTTCATTTTCAAAATAGGGTGTCCTCAATCATGCTGAGCACTGTAAATAGCAGAATAAAAATATCACAATCTTGTGACATCAACATTTTTCCAATGTCATGCAGCCCTGGTTTCCAGTCACCTGTTTTTATGCACATTTTGGAGTATTGCATAAAAAATTATTCATGGAAATACAGAGATACGTGTACATCTTGAAAATGTGCATAAAAAGATTCATGCACATAATTAAGTAGGATAAATGTTTTTATCCTGTAAGAAAAAAATATGCATAAACTACAGTGGAAACATATAACAGAATGTCATTCATTCATAGTTCCATTATCCATCCATCGTTTTCTTCATCCATTCATAGTTCCACCCATCCATCGCTTTCTTCATCCATTCATAGTTCCATATTCCATCCATCCACATTTCCTTCATCGATTTATAGTTCCATCACCTACCGTCTATTCATCCATCCATTCAGTTTCGTCCATCCATCCATCCATCCATTTCTTCTCCATTCATAGTTCCATCCATCCATCCATGCATCATTTTCTTCATCTATTCATAGTTCCTTAATCCATCCATTCATTCATCCATCTTTTCCTTCATCCATTCCTGATTCCATATTCCATTCATCCACCATTACCTTCATCCATTTATAGTTCCATCATCTGTCCTTCCATCCATTATTTTCTTCATCCATCCATCCATCCATCTATCCGTCCATCCATCCATCATTTTCTTCATCTATTCACAGTTCCATGCATCCATCCATGGTTTTCTTAATCCATTCAGTTCCTTAACCCATCCATCCATCCATCCATCCATCCATCCATCCATCCATTCCTTCATCCATTCATAATTCCATATTCCATCCATCCACCATTTCCTTCTTCCATTTATAGTTATATCATCTGTCCTTCCGTCCATCCATCCATCATCCATCATTTCCTTCATCCATTAATAGTTCCATTATCCATGCACACATCATTTCATTTATCCATTCATAGTTATAAAATCTATCCATCCTTCCCACTTTCATCTATTCATTGTTCCTTTCTATTCCATTCCATTCTATTATATTATTTTATATTCTATTCTTTATTACTTTTTAATACTACTTATTTTTTTTCAAATAAAAGTAAAAATTTTAGAATTTTATTGATTTAAAAAGAAATAATAATTAGCAAAAATCTCTTTTAAAACTTGAACCTCTCTTAAAATGTTGGACAGTTGAATATTAAATGAAGATTAATTAAATGGGGGAAAAAACTGTATGCAATTTGACCAGTATTGCTATTGGAATCAGCCAAATAATTTATTTATAAAAAAAAAAATCATATTGGCCAAGAAAAATCCTGCGAGTGCGTCCATATAATATGATGTCTGGTCCTGGAAACATCAAACAGTAATTTTAGACAGCTTTCTATAAAAATCCAACATAAAATCTTTATTATTTCAGAATATGAGAGTGAATATGACAGTGTGAGTCTCCATGCCTGTCAGATTGTCAGTACAGAAGGAAAGAGACTCAATTTGACCTAAAATAAGGATACGGAACGCTCGTACATCGAGACGGCGGCTAAATAATTTAGCAAGAGATAAAGCCTGTCTTTAAAGCAGAAGCTGAAGGTCTTTTACTGCATGCAGTTTAATGTGCTGCTGAAGTCAACAGTGTTTGTTTGTTCTTCAGATTTCTCTTTCAGCTGGTCTCAGAGTCTCAGACGTCTCATGATGGAGTCCTTTAACAGTGGAAGGATGCAGACCATTGTTTAAACAGCAGATCTTCTTCTGGGAGACTCAAGGTGACAAGTAAACAAACACACTATTAACACACACACACACGCGCACACGCACACACGCACACACGCACACACGCACACACACACAGACAGACAGACAGACAGACAGAGCAAAGTCAGCACCATTTGGAAGCTGTTTTAGAGGCAGAATTGAAATGCAAAGACAATAAAAAAAATACATAAACATAGAAGCATTTCAAATAATATTAATAATAATAATAATAATTTGTTGTTGGACTTTTTATTATTTCAGTAACTGGAAGTATTAAAAAGGTTTAATCATAATAATATAGCACAACATAATGATAATTATAATATTATATAATACAGGGTGATTCAAA
>CAIGQZ010001236.1:8202764-8222318 GCA_903798205.1 Danio tinwini | reverse complement strand
TTCAGCTCCAGGTTGTTGTATCTGCACCATAAAGCCAGCCGCTCCACTTCCTGTCTGTATGCAGACTCGTCACCGTTCCGGATGAGGCTGATAACAGTAGTGTCATCCGAAAACTTCAAGAGCTTAATGGAGGGGTCTTTTGCAGTGCAGTCGTTTGTGTACAGGGAGAAGAGCAGTGGGGAGAGAACACATCCCTGGGGGGCACCAGTGCTGATGGTGCGGCTGTCAGATGTGATTTTACCCATTCTGACTAGCTGTTGTCTATCTGTCAGAAAGCTGGTGATCCATTGACAGACAGAGCTAGGGACAGACTGCTGGGTCAGTTTGTTCTTGAGCAGTGATGGGACGATGGTGTTAAAGGCTGAACTGAAGTCCACAAACAGTATCCTTGCTTAGTTCCCTGGTTTGTCCAGATGTTCTAGGATATAATGCAGTCCCAACAGTAAAACAACAGTTTGTCAGTGAACATCAAAAGAAGTCTTGTTTTCTGATAAATGCGGTAAAATTAAGTGAATTTCTGCCTGTTGTTAATTCCTTTTCAATTAGTTGCGTTTTTCCGATCCAACAGGCAGACACTTTTCTTGTTTCCAGCACAAACCCAACACATTTTGATAACTTCATTGGGAAAAACTAGAAGTACAGAGCTACTATGAACTATAAGATGAATAACTATTCATTCATTTACATCCACTTTTCCGGGGCCGGGTCATGGGGGCAGTAGTCTTAGGAGAGAACCTCAGACTTCCCTCTTCCTTCAGCTCCTCCAGGGGGGTCCCGAGGTGTTCCCAGGATAGCCGAGAGACATAGGGCTTACTAACACTATGCTATCTGAACCGTGCCCAGGCCCGTTTACTGGATCGTTTGAGAAGTGCTCTGAATCGGGCTTAGGCACGGTTCACATGGCCGGCCCTGGCCCGGTTGGAAGAGGTGGGCCAGAGCGCGGTTCACTTAGGCTCAGGTGCGGTACGCTTACAGTGTGAGCCCGAAACTGAAAGTGAGACGTGACTTTTAAGGGACTGATTCATATGGATTAACTAATCATTCGTACTGTTCAATGAACACAAACTGTCGTAGATTATTAATGAAGCAAATCCTTCATTGCACAACAGCTGCAGCTTCAGCAAACCTCCTAATTTCTGCAGCACGAGGACTTTATGATTGTTTATGAGCGTCAAAAGTGGCTGATCTGTTCGGCGAAATATTCGACTGCGTGTCACAGCATATCTAACGACTTACTGAATATCAACGAGCACTTACTGAGCAGCGCATCATCGATGACGTAAGCGTGCCCAGGCCCAAATGTAATGTGAGTGCGGGCCGTTGGGGGAGATGGCGTGCTTTCAAGGCAACTGTACATAGTGTGCGTATGCCCATAGTCTCTCCAGCGTGCCCTAGGTCTTCCTTGAGGCCTCTTCACGGTGGGACATGCCTGGAACACCTCCCTAGGTAGGCATCCGGAAGAGAAGCCCGAGCCACCTCAGTTGACTTCACTCGATGTGGAGGAGCAGCAGCTCTACTCCGAGCTTCTCCCGGGTGTCAGAGCTCCTCACCCTATCTATAAGGGTGCGCCCTGCCACCCTGCGAGAGATACTCGTTTCGGCCACTTGTATCCGAGATCTTGTCATGACCCAAAGCTCATAATCATAGGTGAGAGCAGGAATGTAGATTGACTGGTAAATTGAGAGCTTTACCTTTCGGCTCAGCTGCTGCTTTTTCCACAATGGACCAGTACATCGACCGCATTACTGCTGCCAATATTCTTTTTCAAATGGAAATACAGTTTTCCAATATCTGAGTAAATTGTCTGGGATGTTGACGGACGGTGGAAGGAATGCTTTGAGGATCTCCTCAACCCCACTGACATGTCTTCATTGAGGAAGCAAAGACAGGGGATGCAGGGGTGGTCTCACCTATCACCCAAGCTGAGGTCACTGAGGTGGTTTGCATGCTCCACAGTGTCACAGCAGCGGGGGTGGATGAGATACACACTATGTATCTCAGGTCTCTGGATGTTGTGTAGCTGTCTTGGCTGACACTTTTCTACAGTATTGCATGGAGGTTCTGGACAGTACCTCTGGACTGGGCAACTGGGGTGGTGGTTCCCATTTTTAAAAAGGGGGACCAGAGGGTGTGCAAACGTCGCCCTAAATGGAATTTTAGGATGAACAATCTACTACCAAGAGCTGTTTAAAACCATTAGAAAACAGAAATATTAGTTATTTCTTTATTATTGTTTGGTTATCTAGAACAATCTGCCAACAGCCCTCAAAAACCACCAATCTGACAGCAGAAACATTAGTTCTCTATATTGCATCTCCTATAAATTCCTATAATGTTTTTCATGTGGGTAGCGGGTGCATAATTAACCCATTACCCAACAGTATAGTATCTCCTATAAATTCCTATAATATGTTTTTTCATGTGGCTAGTGCATATATAATTAACCCATTAGCCAACAATATAGTATCTACTATAAATTCCTATAATTTATTTATTTTTATGTGGGTAGTGGGTATATAATTAACCCACAACCCAACACTATAATATCTACTGTAAATTCCTATAACATTTTTTTAATGTGAGTAGTTGGTATATAATTAACCCATTACCCAACAATATAGTATCTCCTATAAATTCCTGTAATATATATTTCATGTGGTAGTGGGTATATTATTAACCCATTACACAACAATATAGTATCTACTATAAATTCCTTTAATATTTATTTCAAGTGGGTAGTGGGTATATAATTAACCCATTACCCAACAGTATAGTATCTACAATAAATTCCTATAATATTTTTTTTCACGTGGGTAAAGGGTGCATAATTAACCCGTTACCCAACACTATAGTATCTACTATAAATTCCTATAATATTTTTTTCATGTGGACAGTGGGTATATAATTAACCCATTTCCCAACACTATAAAACACTTCCTGCTAAAAGAAAGATTAAACCAGATTAGTCCAGTTTAATGTTGGGTTTTCGGGCAGATAAATCCAGCAAGGAAATATCTGTAAACCAATGGCCGGCCTCTTTAATCTTGTTTCCACATTCAGGTTTGACTCGTTGCCAAAGCGTTTGTTTGGTTTCACAACCGAGTCTTTGTTTGAAACAAAACAATGTCAGGGTAACTTTCTGGTATTACCAAGAACAGTTGACGAAGGCTATGAGTTTACAAAGGTGTGAGGGCCAAAGACGGTTAAAGGAGAGCGCGATGAGAACTAGCATGTCAGTGCATTCACACAAATGTCACACCTTCTCAGAAGTGTTTGTCACTTAGAAGCTTGTGTATTTAGTCACGCCCGCACCGCTGCGTTCCTGCATGCTTGATCATCCAGTTTTCAATCTGGCAACAAAGCACATCCTTTAACCAGTTTAACTGTTAGCAGATTACCTGCTGGATCATGCAAAAATACAAAACATTTGTCAAAGCCAGCTCCATTTAAAAGTGGAGCTCCTCAATGATCTATTTTAGTGCCCCTGTTGTTTTCATTGTATGTGCTCCCTGTGGGAAGCATTTTTAAATTGCTTTGCTGATAATTTGCAGATTCATTCATTCATTCATTCATTCATTCATTCATTCATTCTTCCAGTTCTCAATCTGCCAACAATGCACATCCCTTAACCAGTTTAACTGTTAGAGATAGCTCTCTGGAGCGTGCAAAAATACAAAACACTTTTCAAAGTCAGCTCCGTTTAAATGTTTTA
Organism: Danio tinwini; assembly: GCA_903798205.1. Lineage (NCBI taxonomy): Eukaryota > Metazoa > Chordata > Actinopteri > Cypriniformes > Danionidae > Danio > Danio tinwini. Next base: position 8,218,606 of record CAIGQZ010001236.1, on the reverse strand, counting down.
GCCCTTTAAATTGCTATGCTGTTGATTTGCAGATTGATTGATTAATTTATTTATTTATCACATTCTCAATCTGGCAGCAATGCACATGCTTTAACCAGTTTAACTGTTAGCAGATCGTTTTTTTGTTTTGCAAAAACAAAAAAAAAAAGGAAAACACTTTTCAAAGCCAGCTCCATTAAAATGTGGAGTTCCTTAAGAGTCAGTTTTTTGGCACCTTTGTTGTTTTTACTGTAATGAACATTTTTGGCGCATTTGCTATTTACATGGTGGACTTTGTAGGTGTAAAAACTGAATGGTTCACTAGTGAGAAAACAGTTAAACAGAGCATCTGCAGCGCGAGAATAAAGAACGAGCCTCCTCCATTCAGCCTCTTTACTTTCTCTTTACTTTACTCTTACTCCTTTACTTTGGTGGATAAGGAATCTGTGTTGTACGCACTCCACTGAAGACATCCATTAGCAGACTTTTGTTTGTCAATTTTGTTTAAGCACTAGGATTTATTTCAAAACTATTTGTAAATTCAGTTTTAATTTTCAGCAAAGGAATAAATTAACAATAATAATGAAGTGTGGTCAAAATCTGAACACATGTCCTGTTCTTATGCCCCATATGGTGATGCAGACGTCTCCAAAACCCCACAGGTGGACAAATCTAAACTAGTTTTATAAAAAAAAATATAAATATGCATATTATAAATAATTCTGCTAATAATAATAACATTATACTAATGTAGATTGTCATGAATAAACTGAAAAAGCCCCCCGAGGTGAGGCATGGAGGCAGTGGTTTTTATATTTATATAGAAAATAATATTTTTTGTAATATTTTAATCCTTTAATTGTTTTCATATGTAAAGATATTTCTGTATTGCTGTACATCATGTGTGTATTAAGCAATGTGTAAGCATTTGGACCCACACAGACACATAACTAACAAGATCTGTCAATGGCACGGTCTATTTCAGTTCCTCTTAATAGCAACGCGCCACCAATGCACCTTAACACACCTTAACAACACCGATTCCTTAACACACCAATGCACAGACCAGCACACCCATGAGTCCACAAAGTGGCGCAAATGGATCTGCTATTTAAACAACATGGCGCAAAATGTGAAAATTACAGTTTCGTTGGTCTGAAAATAGCAACAAATCGCACCAAACACATCTTGCAATTTATTGCACTAGGGCCCTGTTTAAGGATCTGTTTTGGCGCCTTTGTGGTTTTTACTGTATATGCTCCCTGTGGGAAGCATTTTAAGGAAGCATTACCCCTAAAATGCTATGCTGGGGTGCGTGTCCCAAACAACTATGTAACTTGCGGCTGAACTACAATACAATGCATAATTTGGGAAAAGAACGATGTAGTGACAAGTGTTTTCCAAAACCAAGATTGCTCTGTTGTATCCATCGTTTGAACCATGTTAGTTATAACGTAAAATCTCCATAATGATGCTAAATGGGGTGCAGTAACAGCTTCTTTAAAAAATCCCCATAACTTTTTTTTGTGCAAATTATACTTTTTTTTACACGCATCCACAAAAATCCATGTTAGTTTTGCCAAAAACATGCACTCGTTTTTTTATATTAATTGAAATATATGTAAGCAGCACATAAAAGGTGTATATTTCTTTTACAAATATTATTATATGAAATATGCAGAAGGACTTTTAATTTGCAGTAACCTAGTTAAAGTGATTCCGTTAAACTGTTGTGCCTTTAAAAAACACTATCTGTGCATATACCCTATTACATAAAGTCACTTATGAAAAGCTAACACATTCTAATCTCATATATAAATCATAATAATAATAAATATATATAAACGAATGTTCATTGGAACGACGGATTTGGGAAACATAAATCAATAAACTATGTTTGTAATGACAGAATTTATGACTTTAGTTGGCAGATGATGCATTTGGAAAAACGGTACCTGATGATTTGCAGATTTATTATTATTATAATTATAATTATTATTATTATTATATATATTTTTTACTACTTTTTGGAAAATAACACCTTTGATGTCACTGCCATGCCACCACAATGCTTAGGTTTACATCAATTTTTTGCTATTAAATCCTAATCCCTGCAAACTATACAGTATATCATTGGAAAGATCAAATACTTCAGAATACATATTTTACCACTCTTTTTTTTTTTTGCTATGAAGTAAGAGTAATAGATTAAAACACATTTACTGTTACCCTACAACCTGTCACACCATTACGGTTACATATCTAAACCATAATGTTGTAGTCCTAACATAAAGCAATTATGACAAAATATATATCATTTGAAAGCTCAAAATGTCTGGTTTACGTATCTGGTGACTGGTTTTTGGTTGATATAACTGAGCATCAGTTATGTATTACAGTTTTTCTCCATTGGTTTAGCTCATTTCTTGAAACTGGAATTACATTCTCAATACTCCTAAGATTAGGTCTTACAGTTCAGCACAACACTCTAGCTCACTCGCAAAAGCACATATCTTTCCCAAAACTGTTGGTTCATGTGTCAAAACTAAATTTCCTTCTCATTTAAACAGTCAGTGCCCCAAAAATCCGTTGTCCCTTTGGCATTGTGTAAGCACTGCAAGTCAAAATGTTCAGATGTTTTGTCACTATGACAGAGGACCATTGAAATATCCCTCATGTCCAGCTTTCAGTCTTAGCCCAGTTTTTGAAAATGGTTACTGAACTGTTTTTTTCGTCTTTTGACAGAATGCGAATGTGTAAAAAACTAAATAAAATAAATTGATAAGATTTTAAAAACTATGAGAAATAAGGAATTTCAGTCTGATCTCAGAAGGAAAGGAAATTATTTTACATTTTGTCAGTTCAGTGGCTAATTTGTACATGTTCAGTCATGCGAAAATGTACGATTTTTAAAAGGAGGCGTGGCCTCTAACCACACCCCTAAACCCAACCATCATTGGGGGATAAGCAAATCAAACTAAATTGTACAAATGAGATCGTACAAATTCATTTGAATTAGCCACTAAATCAAAAAGTTACGAATTGCTGTGAGATACAGTAGTGTTGGAATTTTACGTTAAGAGTAGCCTCTAAGGTTTGACATCATACATTGCACTCATACTGCCAATGAAAGTGTAACTATTACCAAATCACACACATAAAGTAATTAACATACACCGGAATAAAAAAGGTACTATATACAGCATAATATACTGTAATATAAACACACAAACAAAAAACAATAAAAAATGATATACAGCCTACAGTGCTTGATTGGTCATCTGAGATGTGTGAAATTCCTCCTTTGTTAGTTCTAGTGTCACCTGACTGCCAGTTTCTGTAATAAATGGATCAAATGTTCCAGAGATTCATATATGATATTCAGGGTATTATGTTCTTGACTAATTTTGACAAAAGAACAGACTATTGTGCATGTGATGACTTACACAATGAAATGACGCTGACACATTTTGGAGCGAACAACCATTGAACAGAAAACCAACAATTAGTTTAGATCAACTAGATCTATTCACTTGGAAATTGTGCTAAATGTAGGATAAATGTACTTAGACATTCGCAATTTGATGAAATGAATGAGAAAAATCAATCCTGTTGTGCACAATTGCCAAGTGGTTTGGAGGTTTGTCCATGTTGTTTTGAAAATGTAATTCCAGTTTCAAGAAATGAGCCACACCAATAGAGAAAAACTGTAATTTGCAATAGGATACTTATAATCATAAAGCATTACTTTGCTACAGCAATCCACATATACAATTTTGTTTAAATGTTTTTTAGAGGCTAAATTAAAATCCAATACCACCAAACTGCTCATACTACTTTAGAATTTGATGTCTACTTTACAATTATTTTCAAAAGTATGCAAAAATACAGTTTATATTTGTCAAAACATAGGGGGCGCTCTTAAATGGTCATCAATTGAAACTTGAGGTCATCTGGTGGTCACATCTGGTACTGCGGCCAAACAAAATCTTACTGAAAGCTCATTTTTTGAGATATCAACTTCAAGTTTGTAATATAATTTGTTGAGATAATTAGCTTAGATTTTCTATCAAGTTTAGGATTTTATACATTATAACATATACATTTTTTGATTTATAATTTCATAAAGACACATAACTTTTGTTTTATGTAACTTTTTTTATTTCAGCTATAATCTGATATCCGTCTTCTTTAAAATGGGACCAAGCTTAAATATGCTTAAATATATATCCATTATAAATACATTTTATAATGGGTAAAATACTCCCCACACACACAGCTAAAAAAACATGCAATGCTCATATTATAAAGTGCAGACCTCATTCTGAGTGGAGAGTTTTCATAAGTCTGAATGAGACCGACAGCTTGTGCTTTTCTCGGTATACAGCATGCGTCAGTCTTACTACGACCTCAGGAACCCAAGAGATGGAGAGAAAATAAACAAGTCAGTTAGAAAACCACAGTGTGACAAATGTTCTGCAAACGCCACAGTCATATGACACAGAGGGAAGTGGTGGCCGATGTCCAAAGCTGTCAAACCCTTCTCTGTTCAGACTTCCCTTTATGTGCATTTCTTTGAACGCGTCTGTGTGCGCACTTCTGCTTTTCGAGTGGGAGTTTATTTTTAAAGCACAGTTATACAACCAGGGTTGCCCAAAGTGCTGCGCAAACTCCATTAATTTTCTCCATAGAGAAATACAATTCTGAGCAATAACTTCTATGTTTATGAATGTATTGGAAAAAAGCTCTCCATTAAACAGCAATTGAGAAATATTTAAACTGTATATACGTACTGTGTATATACATTTGTTGAATCTATCTAGTCATATTAATTTAACTTATATATACACACTACCTGCCAAAAGTCTTATTGTTGATCCCAGTTGTAAGAGCAACAAATACTAACCTGACCTCTAGTTGATCATTTGAAAAAGTGGCAGAAGGTGGATTTTTCCCATGAATCATCTGTTGAATCATCCCAATCATCACAAATACTGCAGAAGACCGCATGGAGCCAAGATTCTCACAGAAATCAGTCAAGTTTGGTGAAGGAAAAATCATGGTTTGGGGTTACATTCAGTATGGGGGGCGTGCGAGAGATCTGCAGAGTGGATGGCAACACCAACAGCCTGAGGTATCAAGACATTTGTGCTGCCCATTACATTACAAACCACAGGAGAGGGCAAATTTTTCAGCAGGATAGAGCTCCTTCTCATACTTCAGCCTCCACATCAAAGTTTCTTTAAGCAGAGAAGGTCAAGGCGCTCTAGGCAGTGGCGGATTTAGGCATGGGCTCAGGGTGGCATTTTGCTGGGGGCGGCATGGGAAGACGGTGCAAAACAAAACAAAACAAAAACGTGCCTCGTTAATAATTGTGTGGCGCCTAGACTGCAGCTCTGCACAAGATGTTTGGCCATAGGAGAAATGGTCGTGCCCAATTGACCCTGGTTTCTCTTGAGGTTTTTTAAATCTTCACTTTCGCCACTGGCTTGCATGGTTCGGGATCTGTAGATCTGCGCATCGATGGAATTGCTCTTCAGTGTTTGGACTCTCAGTAGTGATTATTGACCCACACTGACCTGAGCTAAACTGAACTGAACTTAAACTCTGAAAACTGAACTGACACTGTTTCAATTCACTATAATCTTCTATGTGAAGCTGCTTTGACACAATCTACATTGTATAAGCACTAAAGAAATAAAGGTAAATTGAATTGAATTGAAAATGTGGCCCAGTAAGCTTTGAGATATGTTTTACTTTATGCAAGTGTATTCATCCCAGGAGTGGTAATGCCAGAATAAAGACGTTAGTGGCCATTCACATTTCACATCAAGTTTGTTATTCTCTACAGTATGTGCAGTATAAAGCAATTGATACATGAGAGAATCATTCTCGCGCACCTCCTGGTGTGAATACCAGTTGTTTACATGCACACCAATAAAATACATGTTGATCATTTGCTGTGTAGCCAGAGTAACAGTCTTTAATGTTACTTATGGCACAAGGTGTCGGCTCGCAGCTAGTTTTGCTAGTTGACAAAACTGAAGTTGATATAATATGATGATGATCTTTATTTTGACTAAGTATGGCTAAAGAAGCAGAAAGGATGGATAATGAGGCAGAGAGGTAAGACTTCACAACATTGATTCTCGGCCTTGAGTCAAGTCAAAGATGAACAGATAATTCTATAAAACATACACATTTTTTGTATTTTATAGAATTGTCAAAATTAATTGTTTTCCAGTTACATTTAGGATAAATTTCATTTCTGTTATTTACTTAAAATAATAACTGTATAATAATAATAATAATAATAATAATAATAATAATAATACTATAAACTATAAATATTTTTAATAATTCCATTTCTGGTTTTGCCCATATTTTACCCAAAGTTAGGGTAAAACAACAAACATTTTTTAGAATGTTCATGTTTAATGGTCTTTTTCTATATTAACTAGATGTAACCTTCTAGAACTATAGTTCTATTGTGGCGAGGGGGCGTGGCCGAGAGGCGTGGGAGCAAAACGAGGCCCGCCACAGATGAGATACACCTGTGGCGCGCACCTGCTTCTATCCACCCGTCCGTCTTCTGGTGTCCGGCGGCGGTTCTCCTGGCTGGCTGGCGGCATTTCTGGTCTCCTGCTCCGCTCCCGCTTCGGTGGAGAACGCAGGCTTCGGCATCATTGCGGATCACGGCGACTCCCCCCGGGCTCTCTGGGATGGCTCCCTTCAGCTCTTTCCCATCCGGTGGAGAGCCCCCCGTCCCCTGCTCCTCCCCATGCTGGAATCGGCAGCAGGCAGATTCTTCCTCGCTAGCCTCAGGCCGCCCCGTCACTCTAGCAGACGAACGGGTTTCTCCCCCACTCGGGTTAACTCCGAACACTCGCCCTTCTTCTCAGCGGCGAGGGCAACTGGACAACGTGTCCCTCCTTCTCCCGGATTTCGGCACCACTGTAATGAAGTTCACGGCCACCTAGCCGCCGGGAAAAAGGAGGTGGAGAACCGACAGACTTTAAAATAAATATTTATTAATAAAAGGGACGGCAGCTCCTCACGGAGACTGCCGTCTAAATCAAAACAAACCAAAGCCAAAGTAAAACAATATGTCCGGGCCCGGTCCTCTCTCTCTCTCCTCTGCCATCGTTCCTCCTCTTATAGTCCAGAGCTCCTTCCGTGGGATTGGAAGCAGGTGCGTGCCACAGGTGTATCTCATCTGTGGCGGGCTTCGTTTCGCTCCCACGGCTCTTGGCCACGCCCCCTCGCCACATCTATTAACCAAGTATTTATAAGCTTGAGGGGGGGGGGGGGGGGGGGTATGAGGGGTGGTTTGCCCAGGGTGCCATTTAAGCTAGCACCGCCACTTGCTCCAGGATTGGCACCAGACATGAACATTGTTGAGCATGTCTGGGGTAAGATGGAGGAGGCATTGAATATGAATCCAAAGAATCTTGATACACTCTGCGAGTCCTGCAAGAACGCTTTCTTTGCCATTCCAGATGACTTGAATGGAATAAACTTTTCCAGCATATGTTTTACACAGTGGATGCCCTTCCAGCTGCAACCCAGTACTGGTGTTTGGACTTTGGGGGAAACCGGAGCACCTGGAGGAAACCCACACCAACACCGGGAGAACATGCAAACTCTACACAGAAATGCCAAGTGGGCCAGCCAGGACTCAAACCAGTGACCTTCCTGCTGTAAGTCGACAGTGCTAACCACTGAGCCACAGTGTTGCTCCATTAACCCAGCTCAAAATAATAATGATTAAAAGATTAATAATAAACTGATAGACTGAGAAATCTAAAGCATACTGAAAGAGGTCTATGACATTGAAGATAAGTTAGTAGAAGCCCAAACAGGAAACCTTAAAGGGCCACGAAACGCCCCTGTCTCAGCAGGGTGTTTTCACACCTCTAGTTTGGAAAAAATCAGGAAAGTGGGTGTGTCCAGCTCTGTTTAGGTGGGAGTGTTGTGGAGGAAAAGAGGGAAGGTTTTGCATAAAATTGAGAGTTTCCGTTTAGGCACGTGCTGATTTTCACAGAGGCAAAACAAACACAGACATAGAGGAGAAAGACAGTGAGTGTGTTTACATGGACATCAGTAAAATAATTATTTGCCAAATTATTAATTAGTCGACTTTAACTCCAGTTTGGCACTTTCACTTTCATTCAGGGACATTTCCTGCATGTCCACTTGTGAAAAACGAGATATTGGATGCGAGGAACTGCTGGAAAGTGTAGCATCAGAAAGCCCTGTGTGTATAGACTATCCTGGCACAAAATGCGGCGAACATCCTACACGACGGTAATAGTTTGATTGCGGTGTTTACATTTGGAAAGCAGCATTTACAGCGGATCTTTCAGTCTATAATATTGTACTATAATATTGCAGTGATATTAACATACTGTAAACTTAGTAACTAAATCATTTTGAAAAGGGTCTGTCTTTAAACACTGAGAGTACTGCTGACGATATGAACTAACTTTGCCATCTGAATGAACAAACAAAGGGCACTGCTCACACACACTTAACAAATCTGTAGAGTCAGGACAATCAACACAAACTGGAGCCGTGTCTTTTTTAAAAGGAGAAGAGCGGCAAATCCAGATTTCATCATTTCCAGATGCAAAAAGCTCTCGGGTGAATTTTTTTTCTTACAAACATATTTCTGTTGCGTGTCAAGTGCACTGTAATCCACACGTGAGTCCAGCTGCGCTCTCATAGCAGGGAAATTAAAACAAAACCTTCATTGTAGCACATTAATAAGCAAAACACTGACGACCCATGTCTCCAAATTCTCGTTCTTTCACTTGTTTTGGCAACACAACATGTCGTCTCTCTGTCATCTGAACACTGTAACAGGTAAAACAGTCTTCGAATTGTCTTGCATATTAATGAAGTTGCACAGCATACACAATAGAGTGCGCTGATTGGTTTGAACCAAGTCTTTCTCATGAATTAATGCTGCACACTCAGAGACGTCACGATGCACTCGCAGGTACAGATATTCAGTCTCCACACTGGAATACACACAAGTCTCTAATCGCCGTGACGCAGCTTTAAAAATTAGTTTCAAACCGGAAGAACGAATTTGCTCGAAATAACGCAAAAACAACCAAGTTTTACTCTTTAGTGCAATATATGTGTCCTCATAGTGTTTAGAGCAGCGTGAGACACATATAAGACTGTCAACAACTCAACAAATGTGTTTTGGTATTTCGTGACCCATTAAACAATTGCACTACTTTTTTAAAGCAAGTAAGAGTCCTCTTACTTGAGTATGAGTATTCTGTACACTTTCCAGCACTGGTTTACTAACTGTGAAGTGTCAGGTGCTCATGTAAGGACAGTATTGAGGGAACAGGAGGCTCTGGAATACTGACTCCAGTGTCACCTTGGGACCGTCGGGCATCTGCTCCACAGGCAGTCTCCGCTTAATTGCCAGCGAAACTGTGCTGACCTTGTCTGACGGTGACGTGAATCTCCTCATCCAACGACACTGTTTTAATCCTGTAGAGCAGCAGAGACTCACGCTGAATCCATCATGAGCCCGTGTGGATACAGATGAAGCTGTTTCCATGGCGACCGCAGCATCCCCTGATGGTGATGATGCTCTACAGAGATCATCTCTTCTGTGTTAAAGTAAAAGAGTCGGTGGAAAGTAGGTTACGTAGGAGAAATGTGAACCGGCTGACACTTCTCAAAAATAGACTGGAAGTGCTCTGATTTATTATGCGCTTTTCTTTGTGTGTGTGTGTGTGTGTGGGTCTGTTTTAGGTGAGCAGCACACAAGGAGGAATTCAGGAGGATTTAATGTCGCCCATGCCAGAACTATGAGGTTTGCTGTATATTGGTTGTTGTTAATTAGTGCCTCAAGACCCGTGTTATGATAGCAGCGTTATTCTTTCATTCATTTTCCTTCAGCTTAGTGCCTTTATTTATAAAGGGTCACCACAGCTGAATGAACCACCAACTATTCCGGCATATGTTTTATGTAGCAGATGCTCTTCCAGCTGCAACCCAGTAATGGGAAAAACATATGCACACTCATGCACTACGGCCCATTTAGCTTATTCAATTCACCTATAGCGCATGTGTTTGGACTGTCGGGGAAAACGGAACACCCGGAGGAAACCCGCGCCAACACAGGGAGAGCATGCAAACTCCACACAGAATTGCCAACTGACCCAGCCGGGACGCAAACCAGCAACATTCTTGCTGTGAGGCGACAGTGCTAATCACTGAGCCACTATGCCACCTAATAGCAGCATAATATATTATTTAATTCAATTATTATTATTATTATTATTTGCAAATTTACTGAATATTTACGGACTGTTTATTCGTTTTAATTTTAGGGTTGGTGATTTTAAATATGCATTTTTATTTGATCAAAATTACAATAAAAAGAGAACATTGTGAAATATTATAAAGTTGATATTTTTTAAAAGTAATTTTAGACTTTTATTTAATATATTTAATTTACATTTTAGTAAACTGATTTATTTTAATTTAATTTTAGGGGTGGTATTTATGTATATATATTTTTATTTGTCCGATATTACAATAATAACAGAACATTGAAATATTATAAAGATGTTATTTTTCAAAAGTAGTTTTATCTTTACCTTGTAAAATATTTTAGTAAAATAATTTAAATTCTGCCTAATATTTGTTTTATTTATAGGGTTAGTAATTTTAGTGCATCAATTAATCAACATTTTAATGGGAAATCTTGCATTGTTATTGTGTTAAAATGATACTTTTAACTTTTAGTATAACAATCTTTATTATGATTTTTAACAGCAGATAAAAACATTTAAGTGCAACATAGAACATTTGACTGAATATGATAAGAACAAACAGAACTGTTACACATTTAATCAAAAATGTTCAATTCCCGACTCGAGGTCCTTGTGTAAATGTGTGAAAATTGAAATTTATTCAGTATTTAAATTAATTACAGTAATATTATTGACTAATATAAAAATGTTTATATGATTTATTTACAATATACTTTGTAAAGTAATATTTTCTGTCTTTTAGTAGAGATATAATATGAGAGACTTGCTTTGTTTACCAAATAAAGTGGATCTTATTTGATTTGCATTGTAAACATTAAATAAAAGTTAAAAAGGTATTACTTTATATTTCATATATTAAGGTTTTAGTTATGATACTCCTAAAATAATTCTGCATAAATTCACAGATTTTTAACACAATTCTGCGCAGATATAGCAAAAAATGTCCGCAGATTCCGTCTGGCCCTACTAATAAGAAAACATCATATATATAGATACAAATTTATTTGATCAAAAACTAAAATAAAAAAACTTTGTGAAATATTATAACACTTTTTTTCTTGAAATTTTAGCCTTCATTGTAAAATATTTCATTTTAATTTTTGTACTGTTATTAAATTAGGACATCTTCGAACATTTTTTATATTATATATATATATATATATATATATATATATATATATATATATATATTTAGAATAATAACAAAAAAAAGAAATGTCAGTGCTTTTATATCATCTTTTATTATGATTTTTAACAGAAGATAAAAACAATGTAATTATTAAAATGAGACTAAATATGGAAAAACAGCATGTGTTTGTGTATATAATATAATATAACAATACAACATAACATAACATAACGATGCAGTTGCGCAGTAGGCAGTGCTGTCGCCTTACAGCAAGAAGGTCGCTGGTTTGAGCCTCGGCTGGGTCAGTTGGCGTTTCTGTGTGGAGTTTGCATGTTCTCCCTGCGTTCGAGTGGATTTCCTCCGGGTGCTCAGGTTTCCCCCACAGTCCAAAGACATGCGGTACAGGTGAATTGGGTAGGCTAAATTGTCCATAGTGTATGAGTGTGTGTGGATGTTTCCCAGAGATGGGTTGTGGCTGGAGGGGCAACATATATATATAGATAAGTTGGTGGTTCATTCCACTGTGGCGACCCCAGATTAATAAAGAGACTAAGCTGAAAAGAAAATGAATGAATTATTGAATAATATGGGGTGACACGGTAGCTCAGTGGTTAGCACTGTCGCCTCACAGCAAGGAGGTTGCTGGTTCGAGTCCCGGGTGGCTCAGTTGGCATTTCTGCGTGGAGTTTGCATGTTCTCCCCGTGTTGGCGTGAGTTTCCTCCGGGTGCTCTGGTTTCCCCCACAGTCCAAACTCATGCACTATAGGGGAATTGATTAGCTAAATTGGCTGTAGTGTATGAGTGTGTGTATGGGTGTTTTCCAGCACTGGGTTGCAGCTGGAAGGGCATCCACTGCATAAAACATATGCCAGAATAGTTGGCGGTTCATTCCGCTGTGGCGACCCCTAATTAATAAAGGGACTAAGCCAAAGGAAAATGAATGGATATAATGTTTTGAAGCATTATGAAACGTGAAATATTATAATTACAAATAATGAACTACTTTTCTTTATGAATATGCTTATTTACTACTGTGATGTAAACCTGAATCGAATCCTCTTCAGGAATCGATGTGAATTGATGATCAAGTAGGGAGCATTTCTGATTATATCAGTGTTATAATAAGAGAATAAACGGCTTCACGTTAGTGTGATTAATTGTAATAGCAGCCTCAGTCACTGGTGTCTCTTGTGTGCTTTACATGTTTGCTGGCGGCGTCTGGGCGTCAGTGTTTCCGCTGTTCTCAGATCTGACAGTCAGCAGATAAATGTGTGCCTGCGGGCTCTTTCTCCAGTGCTGCGGAAGCTGCGTCTTACACTGATCTCTCTGCATCAGCACTGAGCAGTTTGTGGCTTTTGGCAGTCAGTGGCTTTTTCATTAATCTTGTGCAACTTCCTATCAGTGTGTGTAACTGTAACAGAGACCGGTCCCCAACTGAAACACCAGAGTGTCCTCATGCACTCTATACCAGTGCTGGAAAGATTTTATTTTTATTTCAATATTAGAGTAAGTCCATTTATACATTCATTTTTATCTGATCAAAATTATAATAATAACAGAACATTGTGAAATAGTATAAAGTTGTTATTTTTAATAGTAGTTTTAGCCTTAAGGCTCGTACACACCGAGACGCTTTTCATTTGCGTTTATCGTCTGCATTTTTCGAGACGTTTTTCCAGATTCAAACCCAATCGATTTTCACTGGCGTCGAGCAGAAGAGTATGCAAAATCACTCCTTGACATTAGATGGCGCTACACAACTTTAAGCTTCTGACAGCCGCTTGTAATACAAAAGAAGACAGAACATTGACACGCTTGTTGTTAAAGTTACTGGCGATTCGAATAAGCATGGATGGTTCAAGCAGCAGCTCCAGCTCTAGCGATGAAGAAATGATTATTGTTCAGCAGTGCAATAAGCAGCTCCACGTTCATATCGCCTCTGGGCATCTTCTTCAATGTGCACTTGCATTGACAGTTTTGAGCTTGAGTGCCTCCAAGTGCTGTTTACTGTAACTTCAGCAGCTCCGTGCACATGAACAAAAGTGCCAATCTGATTGGTGGAGAAGGTTTTGACGTGGCACATCAAAACAAAAGAAAATGAGCTTGAGGCGTTTCTTTAAAAACGTTTTGCACGTTGGTGTGCATGATCACGCCCTTTATTTAGTCACGAGGCGTTAAACGTCGACGGTAAACGCGAGCAAAAAGCATCTCGGTGTGCACAGGCCTTTATACTGTAAAATATTTAGTAAACTAATTTTCTGATATTTATTTATTTTGCACAAACTGCTGAATGAATGTGTATTAGCATGCTAAACAGATGTACGATTACTAAATACAATAAATCTGGCTTCTTTAAATAGATTAAATGGTCACACTTTACTAATGAGCTTTCATTATGCTGGCTTGAGGAAGTCAACATACTGTTACTGTACGTTCACACTGAAAGTGGCGAGAGCGTCAAAGTAGTAGGAAAGCATTCATTTTCAATGGGAGCAGGGGTAAAGTCTAGATCGGATATGCGGCTGGCCGGAGTTGCGATATGCACATTAATATAGCAGCCTTTTTTTATGACACTGTATAACAATAATTTATATTTTTACAGTACTGTGACAGTTGGGGTTGGGGTGGGGGTAGGCGTTAAAAAATACAATTTATTGGGTTAATTAATAGATAGCATAAATAATACTCGGCACAACTACTGTTTTTACAGTACTGTGGCGGTTGGGTTTAGGGTAGGGTTGGGGGTAGACGTTAAAAATAGATAATATTTAAGAAATTTCCGAAATAATATAAATAATTCTTATTAACTTCCAGCCGCAACCATCTAGCAACAACCGGGAGCCAGCGGCGAGGAGCAGCGCGGCGCGTCTTTGCTGATGTGGGCGTCAAGGAGAGTTGAAATCAAGTCAATTTTATGGTAATGAGCTATGACGCGGTTCGGTGGCAACCAATCAGAATGTAGAAGTCCACCGCTCGAGAGGAGTCCAGAAAACACAGTCACTGTGAACTGTGGTTCCGACCACAGTTGTTCCACAGGGTTTGATTATATCGGTCGCCGGATTTCCAATTATTTACAATGTTTTGTTACAGGGACATACAGTACATTGAAAAGTTACTGGCAAGTTTCTGATGTGCATTAATGTTATGTGTTTTTTTCTTTAAAAAAAGAGGGAATCTCACACGACAATACGAAACATTGTCTGACATTGCATCTCTGAGATACGCAGTCTCGGCTTGCAATTCCAAGTCTGCACCCAGATACTGCTGGAGAAATGTCCTGGGTTTTTGCATGCTGAGTTAGAGTTTGGCCTACAAAAACATGCCATCACTGCAGTATGTGTAATATATAGCATTTTCACTTTCATTGTGAACAGGTTCTTGTCAGTGTAAATGTTGTCTTGTATGTTATGCAGAATTTTTTATTACTCTATTTTCTCCAAACTAATTAGTATTATTAATTTATGTTATTTCAAAATACACTGGTTTTATTTCAAATTGTGCACTGCAATTTTACTACCACTTTTACTAAATGCACATTTAATATTTAGGATGCAGATTTTTATATAATACTGGATAAAAACTAAACATATTTAAATATTTTTACACTGAAAGTTGTTTGCATCAGTCAGCAACTTCATTACTCTATTTTTGTCAATACTAACAGAAATAATTAGTTTTTATGATTTTATTATATTTTATTATGATTTTATTTAAAATCTTGCACTGCAATTTTGCTACCACATTTATTAAATGCTTATCTGATATTTAAGATGCTGATTTTTGATAATAAGATAATGCATATAAATATGAATTAAATGCATGCAAAAGTCAATTTTTACAATGCATCTGTTGCCTGGTTTGACTTGTTTTTATGAGCTCATCAGAAAATTTATTTATATAGATTTGTTTTGTGTTCATATAGTTTTACAGCAGGTTTTTATCCATTATTATACAATTATGTGTCACTTTTAAAAAAATGTACTTCAATATTTCTAAATTGAAAGTTGTCAAACGGGCACTATTTTACTAAATTAATAAATGAAAGTTTTATTTTTATGTTCACATCAGTCAGCAGCATTTAAAAAACACCATTACTTTATTTTTGTCAATGCTAATTAGTTTTATAAATGTCTGTAAAGTGTCAAAATTTACTAACTTTATTTAAAGTCATGCACTGCCATTTTACTACCACTTTTACTAAATACACATCTAATATTTAAGATGCTGAGTTTTGTTTAGACAGTGCAAGATAAGTGCATTAAATGTATGCAAAGTCAATGTTCACAATGCATCTGTGGCCTGGTTTGAGTGTTGTTTTTCTGACTGTGGAGCACAAAACAGCAGGAATTCATGAGAAAGTGTATTTATTTGTGTGCTCATATTGTTCAGTTTTTATATTATACAATTATTTTAAACTTAAAAAAAAA
>CAIGQZ010001236.1:8184532-8197764 GCA_903798205.1 Danio tinwini | reverse complement strand
TCAGAATGGGGAAGAAAGGGGATTTAAGTGACTTTGAACATGGCATGGTTGTTGGTGCCAGACAGGCTGGTCAGAGTATTTCAGAAACTGTTGATCTACTGGGATTTTCACGCACAACCATCTCTAGGGTTTACAGAGAATAGTCCGACAAAGAGAAAATATCCAGTGAGCGGCAGTTCTGTGGGCAAAAATACCTTGTTGATGCCAGAGGTCAGAGGAGAATGGCCAGACTGGTTTAAGCTGATAGAAAGGCAACAGTAACTTAAATAACCACTTGTACAATCGAGGTCTGCAGAAGAGCATCTCTGAACGCACAACATGTCCAACTTTGAGGCGGATGGGCTACAGCAGCAGAAGACCACACCGGGTGCTACTCCTGTCAGCTAAGAACAGGAAACTGAGGCTACAATTCACACAGGCTCACCAAAACTGGACAAAAGAAGATTGGAGAAACGTTGCCTGGTCTGATGAGTCTCCATTTCTGCAGCAACATTTGGATGATCAGAATTTGTCATCAACAACATGAAAGCATGCATCCATCCTGCCTTGTATCAACAGTTCAGGCTGGTGATGGTGGTGTAATGGTGTGGGGGATATTTTCTTGGCACACTTTGGGCCCATTAGTACCAATTGAGCATTACGTCAACGCCACAGCCTACCTAGGTATTGTTGCTGACCTTGTCCATCCATTTATGACCACAGTGTGCCCATCTTCTGATGGCTACTTCCAGCACCATGTCATAAAGTGTGAATCTTCTCAGACTGGTTTCTTGAACTTGACAATGAGTTCACTCTACTCAAATGGCCTCCACAGTGACAAGAGCTCAATCCAATAGAGCACCTTTGGGATGTGGTGGAACGAGAGATTCACATCATGGATGTGCAGCCGACAAATCTGCAGTGACTGCGTGATGCTATCATGTCAATATGGAGCAAAATCACTGATGAATATTTCCAGTTCCTTGTTAAATCTACGGCACGAAAGATTAAGGCAGTTCTGAAGGCAAAAGGGGGTACTAGTAAGGTGTACCTAATAAAGTGGCCGGTGAGTATACATATATTCATTTCAGTATAACAGAATATACTATCATCATTGCAAAAACAAAGGAAACGGCAAATGAAAAGTTCTCTCCATTAAACAACACATTTCAAAAAGAATAAACATTTCACAGAAGGGCGAATACGTTTGTCTTTAACTGTAGTTATCATGCTTGGTGTAAACAGACATTTTCTCCTCCAATAGTTTACTAAAGTGGTTTATTAAGGATCTAAAGCAGTTGAGGAATTTAATGGTGAAACTCCTGGAGATCCTGGTGGCTGTGGGGAGGCAGTGACGTCAGCATGAGTGTGTGTGTGTGTGTTCAGTCGCAGCTGCTGTGAGTCTGTAATGTGTGTTTGGTGCAGACATGTCCAGCCCTGCAGCCTTGTAATAATCCAGCACCATCCTGTCAGAGCTCATCTCTGTCCTCTCCTCCCTCTGGAGCCCCGCCATACGACACATTCCTCCCCGCCTGCTTGCCCGGTCCCAGTCCGAGGACAGAGAAAGAGAGAAAAAAAAACGGGAGTCAAAACAGAGGTGTGATTCACAGGCCTGATATAGGCTATCATCATCTGCTAGAGCTGAGCAGCTGCTTCCTGGAATTACAGCTGCAGGGTGTGTGTGTGTGTGTGTATGTGAGACTGAGCAATGGTTCCTTGTGACTCACTCGAAAAACAGGCTGATGCAAATTTATTGCTGAGAGAGAGAGAGAGAGAGAGAGAGAGAGAGAGAGAGAGTGAGTATGAATGACTGAATCTTTAGCTGGAGGAAACAGGATTTGACTTCTGTAGGACATGATGTAGACAATGGGACATCAACAGTTTACAATTCCAAATAAAATGGTTTAACCCAAAACAAATGTACATATACAGGAATAAAATAAAATGTATTTCTATTATTTCTCAGATAAAAATCTAATAGTTTTATTATTTATAATCACACTTTATTTATTCAGAAACACTTTGATTGACGTTCTCCCTTTGTACATGTCATCAGAGGAGGAAAGCCCCACCCATTAGTGACTGTCTCTCCCTCGTTAGCATATGACATTAGTCTTGTTTTGGAATCTGCCACTATGCTTACACACAGGCGTTTGTAGCTCCGCCTTTTTTTGAAAAGAGAACAATCTCATTTGAATTTAAAGCGACAGTCACTAAAACACCACAATTAGGATCAAAACCTAAAAGGGTCAGTTTCAAAGAGTTATACACTCACCGGTCACCTTACTAGTACCATGTTGGACCCCCTTTTGCCTTCAGAACTGCCTTAATCCTTTGTGGCATAGATTCAACAAGCTACTGGAAATATTTTTCAGAGATTTTGCTCCATATTGTCATGATAACATTGTGCAGTTGCTGAAGATTTGTCGACTGTACATCCATGATGCGAATCTACCATTCCACTACATCCCAATGGTGCTCTATTGGATTGAGCTCTGGTCACTGTGGAGGCCATTTGAGTACAGTGAACTCATTGTCATGTTCAAGAAACTAGTCTGAGATGATTCATGCTTTATCATATGGCGCGTTATCCGGCTAGAAGTAGCCATCTGAAGATGAGTACACTGTGGTCATAAAAGGATGGACATGGTCAGCAACAATACTCAGGTAGGCTGTGGCGTTGACACGATGCTCAATTGGTACTAATGAGCCCAAAGTGTGCCAAGAAAATATCCCCCACACCATTACACCACCACCACCAGCCTGAACTGTTGATACAAGGCAGGATGGATGCATGCTTTCATGTTGTTGATGACAAATTCTGACCCGACCATCCAAATGTGGCAGCAGAAATGGAGACTCATCAGACCAGACAACGTTTCTCCAATCTTCTATTGTCCAGTTTTAATGAGCCCAAAGTGTGCCAAGAAAATATCCCCCACACCATTACACCACCACCACCAGCCTGAACCGTTGATACAAGGCAGAATGGATCCATGCTTTTATGTTATTGGTCAAATTTTGACCCAACCATCTGAATGTGGCAGCAGAAATGGAGACTCATCAGACCAGGCAACGTTTCTCCAATCTTCTACTGTCCAGTTTTGGTGAGCCTGTATGAATTGTAGCCTCAGTTTCCTGTTCTTAGCTGACAGGAGTGGCACCCGGTGTGGTCTTCTGCTGCTGTAGCCCATCTGCCTCAAAGTTGGACATGTTGTGTGTTCAGAGATGCTCTTCTGCAGACCTCGGTTGTAACGAGTGCTTATTTTAGTTACTGTTGCCTTTCTATCAGCTGCAACCAGTCTGGCCATTCTCTTCTGACCTCTGGCATCAACAAGGCATTTGCGCCCACAGAACTGCTGCTCACTGGATATTTTCTTGTTCTGGTCATTCTCTGTAAACCCTAGAGATGGTTGTGCGTGAAAATCCCAGTAGAACAGCAGCAGATCGTCTTGACCATGTCTACATGCCTAAATGCAGAGGTGTCCAAACTCAGTCCTGGAGGGCCGGTGTCCTGCATAATTTAGCTCCAACTTCCTTCAAAACACCTCTATGGAAGTTTCTAGTATACGTAGAAAGAGCTTGATTAGCCGGTTCAGGTGAGTTTATTTGGGGTTGAAACTAAAATATGCAGGACACCGGCCCTCCAGGACACCCCTACCCTTGAGTTGCTGCCATGTGATTGGCTGATTAGAAATTTGAGTTAACAAGCATAATAAACCTAACCTAATAAAGTGGCCGGTGAGTGTAAATCATATTTGTGGTGTATTTTGAGCTGAAACTTCATATACACACTCTAAGGACATCAGAGACTTATTTTACATCTTGTGAAAAGGGCAGATTACAATAGGTCACCTTTAACAGAGAGATCTGATTCCAGGCCTACCCCGAAATAGAACCCATTTCTGAAATAGAAACTTGGTGCGTTGCTGTTGTGGATGCTTAGCACTCCTTTTAACATGGAAAAATAGCTTGTATCGTGTCACAGCATCACATGTACACATGCTGCTTGGTCAAACTACTTATTTAAAATGCTCTGAATCAAGACAAGGTGACGCGGTGGCACAGTAGGTAGTGCTGTCGCCTCACAGCAAGAAGGTCGCTGGTTCGAGCCTCGGCTGGGTTAGTTGGCATTTCTGTGTGGAGTTTGTATGTTCTCCCTGCATTCCCTTGGGTTTTCTCCGGGTACTCCGGTTTCCCCCACAGTTAAAAGACATGCAGTACAGGTGAATTGGGTAGGCTAAATTGTCCGTAGTGTATGAGTGTGAATGAGTGTGTGTGGATGTTTCCCAGAGATGGGTTGCAGCTGGAAAGGCATCCGCTGCGTAGAACATGTGCTGGATCATTTGGCGGTTCATTCCGCTGTGGCGCCCCTGCATTAAGCTGAAAAAAAAATGAATGAATGAATGAATCAAGACAGACACACGGTGGCTCAGTGGTTAGCACTGGTTAGCACTGTCGCTTCACAGCAAGAAAGTCACTGGTTTGAGTCCCGGCTGGGTCAGTTGGCATTTCTGTGTGGAGTTTGCATGTTCTCCCCGTGTTGGCGTGGGTTTCCTCCGGGTACTCCTGTTTCCCCTACAGTCCAAACACATGCGCTATAGTGGAATTGATGAGCTAAATTGGCTGTAGTGTATTGTGTTAGGACAACGTGAAGGAATTGTGTGGAACCCAGCATTTTTTAAAGCGTAGTTAGGACATTACCTCTGTACACCCTGCTCTGGTGTCAGTGTAGAGTCCTGGTTTTACATCAGTTACAGCATCTTCAGTAACTAAAGAGGAAAAGCAGAATTAGCCGTCTTGTTTCTGGATAATCATATTAATAGACAATGAAGCTGACATGGGCTTGAAGAGAAGCGGGTGGATTAGTCAATGTGTGTGTGTCCTTAACCTACTTAAAATAGTGTGTCAACTAATGCATCTCAGTGGTGTTTCCTGTCTGAAGAGTGACACTGGAGAGCAGAAGACCATTTCTCCCTCCTCTATTCATTTAGGAAAGCGTGTCACTGTGAACTTCTGTCACAGCGCAGGCCCAGAATAGCCGCTGTTCCCCTGGTAGCCGTTTTTCCTTCTCTATCTCTCTGTTCTTCATTGCAGGGGTGTTTTTGTGGCTGGTCGATGTGTGTGTGTGTGTGTATGTGTGCTGCGCTTCTGTAATTGCTTGTTTAAGTAGGTAAATATGTTGAGGATGCTGTAAAAAATGCCCACAAAATACATGTTTTCCAAACACAAATCTATTAAAGGACTCTTATTTTACCTCTTTTTCAAAATGTAAGATAAGTCTTTAGTGTCTCCAGAATGTGTCTGTAAAGTTTAATCTCAAAACACCCATTAGATCATTTATAATACCCTGCTGAATAGGTGAATTTTGAGGTCAGAGGACTCTGTAGCTGTTAGTGTTGCCTGTGCCTTTAAATGCAAATTAGCTGGTTGTCCCCGCCCACCATTTCCACGTGCGCGTCTGCCTCTGTTGCATCACATCGAGGTTATAATAATTTTGGATTTTTCATTAGTTTTAGTTTTTATTTCGTTTTGACCTTTTGTTTTTTAAACTTAAAGTTCATTTTAATTCGTTTTTAGAGGTAGATTTCCTAGTTTTTATAGTTTCTATATTTTTGAAATTGCTTAGTTTTAGTTTAGTTTTTATTAGTTTCAGTATTAGTTTTAGTTATTTTTTTCTAAATAAGGATATTTGTTAGGTGCAAGATTCAAAATCAGAATAAATATTGTGTAATAAAAACTCATACATTTTTCAAACATGTATTCGGAGGACACATGATCACTTTCATCTACCACTGCCATCTACCCATCCTCAAATACAACAGCCCACAAAACAGCAGTCTTAAGTGAAATATGTGTGCAAGGCTTCTTCTGAGCTTAGATGCACAGAAGTGATGGGAAGTTCCGATCTTTAACGCGAACCAGATCTTTTGTGACAATCCTCCCATGTTAGGACTCAACATACCAAAATGATGTAGTCAGCAATCATAATATCAGTCAGTTAAAACTAGGCATGGGACGATGACCATTTTCAAGGTATACCGCGGTTTGGAAAAGTCAAGGTTTTGGTTTTAAAACCGCCAACATTTTCTGTAATACCGTTCCTAAGGTATATGTACGATTTTTTTGTTTGCATTTTTTGTTTTGTTTTTTAGGACAGCAGTATCTCCAACAGAAAAAAATGTTTACAAATGTTTACTGCTTCAAACTATTATAAATCTTTTAAAAAATAAAATATATTGTTTTCAAAAGGGGAAACGTATAGAAAGAATATATTGTAGAGCAGTGAGCACAATACCGTGATACTGTGAAACCATAATATTTTCATCCAAGGTTACCATACCATCAGAATCTTATACCAGCCCATGCCTAGTTAAAACATCACCACACTGCAAAAAATGCTTTTCTTACTTAGATTATCTTGTTTCTAGCCCAAATATCTAAAAATTCTTAAATCAAGAAGAAATTACTAGACAAGCAATACATAATGTCTTGTTTTAAGAAATAATTAGCCAAAATTAAGTCAGTTTTTCTTTAAAACAAGCAAAATAATCTGCCAATGGGGTAAGCAAAATAATCTTATGTCGAAAGGAAAAACGAGATTATTTTGCATACCCCATTGGCAGATTATTTTGCTTGTTTTAAGGAAAAACTCATTTAATTTTGCCATATTATTTCTTAAAACAAGGCAATAGGTTTGCTTGTCTAGAAAACGCTTCTTGATTTAAGAATTATTAGATAATTGGACTAGAAACAAGACGAAAAATCTAAATCTATTTTGCAACCCAACTGAAGCATGATTTACTTTTTACATTCCTTTACGATTTTCTGTTATGAAATAAACTTACGTTTCGCCAGACCCTCTCATTTAAGCCTCGGTTTACCAGCGCTGCATTTATTCAAGTTTAGCTCAGTCACAGCAGGGCAGGCAGGTTGTCATGTACTGTTATTGTTCGTTTCACCAATTGCTGAATCCCGAATGCGCAGTATTATCGGTTCACCGCTTGTCAAATCTGATCGATCAGTGTAACGTTATTCTTCTAATAACTGAATAACAGTATGTTTTGGTTTATTTCGAGTCAGAGGGGTAAAAGGCATGTTAAAAAGTAGGTAGTTTGTGGATAAGAGTGCTTACTAGAGACGTAAATCATCAAATGATTCAGTTCGACTTGGTGAACTAGTTCAACCGGTTCACTTAGAAGATCCGGTTAAAAAGATTAGTTTGCGATCGTGATCACTAATACAGAAATAAAACCCATTATTGGGCACAAATGTGGTAAAGTAATTTTTTTAAGTCTCTGTATTTAATGCTGTCACCGTGCTGCTGTCATTTCCACTCGTTGTTTTGTCGCAGGGGCAACAGTAAGGATGACTGGAGAAGAACCGACTCGATCTGGCCAATGGCAGCAGGATTATAGACTCTGAGGTGCCGTACGGGTCAAACACCTGGCAGCGTGAAGTAAATAGATTTACTTCTAAAAGGCTTACAGTAAGATTATGTATTAAATACATTTACAAAGACTAAAACTAAAGACGTTTTTGCTACAATTTTAGTTAGTTTCAGTTAGTTTTGTATGTACACAATACCGTTTTAGTTTTAGTTTTAAAAATAAAACACTCGTTTTTATTTTTATTCAGTTAACCAAAATTATTTTTAGTTTTTGTTTTTCGTTTGTTTTCGTTAACTATAACCTTGCATCACATTAGATAAACAGCAGTCAGTGACAGACATGAAGGAAGCAGAGCTCCTGTTTATGAGAAATATCACTGTAAGAAGCTTCCCATTGGTTATTTGATGTATTTGTTGTGGAGTTAATTCAAACCATTTTGCAATGATGAGTCACACGCAATGCTGTTACAAAGTTCGCAACACACTGTTATATATATATATTTTTTATTTATTAAAACAAAAAGTTATTTCATTTGAAGTCGGAGTTTTTCTGTGTGTTGTTGTATATGTCTCTTTTTGGTGTGGTTCTCGTCTCCACCTCTATCCGCTGTCTCTCTGACAGGTTTCATTATGAGCGCACAGGTGCGGTGAATCAGGTGTCAGCATGTGAAAGCTTGCCGGCATGGTGAAGTCAATTTAAACTGGACTGGAACGTCGTTCAGAGAGTCTCCTCTCTCCCAGCTTGGGTTGTTTATTTGTGAAAAAAACTTGTGTTGTATTTTCCCAGGCGATATTGTTGAAATTTTACGCTGAGTGTTGACTCATTGGATGAGGAGGGTGCCTTCTTGTTTTATTACGTTTTCTCATGTTTTGTGGTTAGTAGGGACCCACATAGCAAAATTTATCTGGCCCAGCTCTGGCCCACACAATCAGTTTTTGCTTGGCACACATGCCGCAGTGAATTACGGTACATGACTGGACCAAGTTTGGCTTCCAGACAAAGGCCAAACATAGACTATATATGGGCCAAGTCTCAGCCAAGTTAATAACCCATAACTGAGCCTGAACTGAGCCAGATATGTTGGTGCGTCACAACTGTAATGAAATTGATAAACCCATAAAGCATTGTGCTTTATAGGCATGCTATGGGCATGCTTTTTCTCAAAGCGACCTGATCGATAGAATGTTTTTCTTTATTTGAAAATAATAAAAATATATTTTAAGTGTGGGTCAAGATAGATCAAACTTACATGGCCCACAAATCAGTTAATATCAGGCCAATAACTATATTTTACATCTGGCTCAAGTATTGTGTGCTGCCTTAAAGATAGTGCCACCTCTGCCAAACCAGGGCCATGTTTGGCCAACATGCTGTGTGCCAGTGCCCAATGAATGCCTGCTTTATGCCAAATCTGGGCCAGAATTCTTTGCTACCTGGGGAGGTAAGTAAATGTTATTTCATTCATTCATTTTCTGCCGCTTTTCCGGGGCCGGGTCACAGTGGTAGCAATCTTAGGAGAGAACCCCAACCTTCCCTCTCTCCAGACACTTCCTCCAGCTCCTCTGGGAGGATCCCAAGGCATTCCCAGGCCAGCCAAGAGACATAGTCCCTCCAGCGTGTCCTGGGTCTTCCCTGAGGCCTCCTCCCGGTGAGACATGCCTGGAACACCTCTCTAGGTAGGAGTCCAGGAGGCATCCGAACCAGATGCCCGAGCCACCTCAGCTGACTTCTCTCGATGTGGAGGAGCAGCGGCTCTACTCCGAGTTACTCACGAGTGTCAGAGCTCCTCACCCTATCCATAAGAGTGTGCCCTGCCACCTTTCGAAGGAAACTCATTTCGGCCACTTGTATCTGAGATCTTGTCCTTTCGTTCATGACCCAAAGCTCATGACCACAGGTGAGAGTAGAAAAGTAGATTTCTGTGTCTGACGATCAGGTTGTCGTGGTCCTAACCTTCGACCACCACCCGTTCCACAATGCAACAGCCCCTTACAGCTCCCCCTGCAGATGGTGGGCCAGTGGGAGGATGGTCCCACGTCGCTCCTTTGGGCTAAGCCCGGCCGGGTTTCACCGGCACCAAAAGAGCTTGCATATGAACCCCAACTCCAAGCCTGGCTCCAGGGTGGGGCCCCGGCTGCGCCATACCGGGCGACGTCACGGTGCTTAATGTTCTTGTACTCATAAGGGGTTTTTAAACCGCACTTAGTCTGACCTGTCACCTAAGACCTTTTTGCCTTGGGAGACCCTACCAGCACATAATTTTTT
Organism: Danio tinwini; assembly: GCA_903798205.1. NCBI lineage: Eukaryota > Metazoa > Chordata > Actinopteri > Cypriniformes > Danionidae > Danio > Danio tinwini. The sequence continues at coordinate 8,188,129 of CAIGQZ010001236.1, read as the reverse complement.
GTCTCCCTTAGAGATTAAATGTCAAATAAATTTGACCTTATGTTATTTCTTTGGTCAATCGTCTTTGTTGTTGTTTTTCCTTTTGAACGGGAGATGAGACTCCTAATTATTTTAAATATTTTAATTTAATTTATTGTTACGGGTCTGGCTTGCTTTGTGTGGAGCCTTGCAAAGTTAGATAATGTAACACACACAAACACACAAACACACACACACACACACATACACATGCGTTTAACAAATGTGACAGGATACACAATAGTATCCACTGCTGTATGGACATCTATTATGCTGATGTACAAAATTAACCTGATTTAACGTCCACAAACCGGGATTGAAGCTAGAACTAAAACTAGCACATTTATTTAAGTTAGTTTATTAGAATAAGTTGTTCATATTTGAACTATATTATCAAAAAAATTTTTTCAAACATCTTGTCTTCATTATAGTTTTCCTATAAAGGAAACACAAACTGATTGCCATATGGCATGTGAATGTATGACTGTATTTATGAATCATATAACATGCATATGCAGTAAGTGCTGGTTAAAAGCAAGTCCAGATCTTATTAAACGGTGCACGGTAATCATTTCCATCACATTCACCATCTGAATCATAGCTGGAATCAAAACCCAAGATCACCGGATGTTCATTGCATCACAGATTTTACCTCAGTAAACGTTTGACTCACTCTTGATCAGGAATGACAGCAACACTGAGTCAGAAATGCCTTCGCTTGGACATTACAGACACAATCGAGAGAGAGAGAGTTTTAGACAACACATATTCTTTATTATTACTTTAAAGGGCACCTATGGTAAAAAAAATATACCTTTCAAGCTGTTTGGACAGACATATGTGTAGGTATAGTGTATAGAGTGCATATTGAGGTGATATAAACACACTCAGTCCTTTTTTTTCAAGTTAACAACATAAAAACAGTGGACCAATTGGAGCGGTTTTGAGATCGACCGCAACTTGACGTAGGAGTGCGGTCCCCCCGCCCACCAATATTGATTGACAGCTGCGCATTACCATATCCTTAGTATGTTGTTTCACGTCCGCCATTTGCAGCGTGTGAGTCAAAGCGACGTCACCAAAGAAACATCCTTGCTCTATTTTTAGGTGTAAGGCTCATTGGGCTCAACATTCACCATGTTATCGCTCTCCTCACCGCCAGTGTTTGTGAGTTTTGGTGGGTTTGCATACATGTGTACTTTTCATTGCGTCTTCCTTAAACTTCAGCCGTTTGCATTTCCCTCAGTCACAGAAGTTCCCTGTCATCTTAACTAGGTGCAGCTGGAAAGTGCGAGAGCGTTGCTTCACGTGCGCATCCCTCCATTGGAAATAACAAACTAACGACGCGCAGCGCCAAGCATTTCATTTTGTCGCGGATGAAAGTAAGGACCGGGGGGTTTGCTCACTATTCTGCTGCCTAGGTCGCCTCTATGGACGCGCTGGCCCTGCTCAGGGCGCTTCATATTTCTGCCGCGCCACAGAGCGTTATCTGAATAGTTTCATTTTAAATAACATGCGAATGTGCGCGACTGGTGTGTCAAGTCGTGGCTCTGAGCAGCGCATCCCGTGTATGATGCTCTTTAGTTGTAGCCTCAAGCAGGTCATACACCAGAAGCGCCGTTATACTTTTAACTGTCATGTGCATGCCGTGTCGCATTGTCAAAGTCAAAGTTAATTCAGTGTGCTTGGTTATTAGTCTTGGTGTAGGCTACAAGCTCGAAAGTTTAAACTAGCACACAGTTGGCTGTAAAACTATACAAAGACACAAATGATTCTGTACTCTCTGCTTGGTCTGTGTCCGAGTCGTACATGTACAGCTGAATGCTGGTCCTCTCACTCATGTTGCTTCTCTCTGTCTGCCTGTCTGTAGCCATACACAAAGCGGGGCAGCTCTTGGCTCCGCCCCCTTGTTAAGTTGGGAAGTCGAAACTAATTTTCATGTGAAGCAACACGCCCCTAAAACAACGAACTGTGTACACGCCCCCAAAATGGCACTTTTTAACACATCATAATAAAAAATCTGAATTGTGTTTTGAACTGAACCTAAACTGGCACACTCAGAAGAACCATAATATTAATATTACATCTTAAAAAAGGGGTAAAATAGGTGCCCTTTAAGTCAAGATGGTTTTAGATGTTAGTATCAGTCTGCTAGTTTTAAGGATATTTATAAGCTAGTTTTGCTTCAAAACAGTGAGAAAATTAGCATTTAGAAGACATAAACCTGATATAAAAAAACATATTAAATCTTGCAGTTTGTCACTTCCACATACATGAATCAACTTTTTGTCCTCACCTTATATGCTAGTTTCTCATCAAATCTTTTAACCAATCAAATGCTCTTTAGTATCTAACATGCCCCGCCTCCTTCAAGACACTCCTTTTTCTTTTCGTTTTCATATATGGCCCGTTTCCACTGAGTGGTACGGTACAGTATGGTACACTTCGGTATGCTTTTATGGCCATTTCCACTGTGAAAAGGTACCCAAAAGCGAACCGTGCCGTAACATTTTTTGGGTACACTTTCGAAAGGGTACCTAGCACAACAAATAGGTACCAAAAGGCAAAGATAGCTGCACATCTGAACACTTTTGGTTTACAGAGGAATGTCTCTAGCGCGTGCATAAGCAGGAGAATGAAAACAAAGAAAGTGACATTTTTTAATTCACGGCCGAGACATTACACCGTAATAATATATACATAAAATAGCAAGCCATGGTTAACCTGAGCATAAACAAACCTTGTCATCCTTTTGATGAACAGCAACAAAGCCAAGAAGGACAGAATCTGGCATGTCCTGTTTTTGTTTTACAAGGCTGTCTAAAAGTGTGAGCGGTTTCACTTTCTCCAGAGAGCTCGTGTGCACTCACCACGCATCTATATTTGAGCTGATGATAATATTTATAAAACTTATAAAACTTAAAACTTATTAAAAGTTCATCGGTTCTCCTCCAACTTCTTCCCGGCGGGCAGGTGGCCGTAAACTTCATTACTTATTATTTATTTACTTTATATTATTTACAGTAGTTACAGTAGGCTATTTCGTAAGCTATCTTTTATCTGCAGTTATAATCAAATTATGTTCATAGAAAAGTTCTTAATGAACATTTATACACAAGTATTTATGTGTGTGTCGACTGCAACTTTCTGTCGTACCATTGGTACCTTTTCGGCAGTGGAAATGCAAGCCTGATAAAGGTAACCCATACCGACCCGTACCATACTGTACCACTCAGTGGAAACGGCCAATAATTTCCCAGGAAGTGATGACTTCATTCTCTTGGGATTCTCTCATAGGATGGAAACAGTATTAAATAAGCAAATGTTTAATGTCAATTATTTACTGTACATAAATGTACATCTATAAAAAGCTCTATTGTAATTTATTAGAACCATACTATTACAGGATTAATCTGCTGTATGATTATAAAGTTGCTATGATAACTAAAGCACTGTAAACTAATGACCCAATACTGTACAACTATAGAGTACAGGGAGTGCAGAATTATTAGGCAAATGAGTATTTTGACCACATCATCCTCTTTATGCATGTTGTCTTACTCCAATTGTATAGCCAGC
>CAIGQZ010001236.1:8153043-8164532 GCA_903798205.1 Danio tinwini | reverse complement strand
GTGTTATAAGACTGTTCATGTTTTTTATTATTAGACATTCATTCCTTATAAAATGTACAACAATTTCTAATTATTAATACAAGTATTTTAAATGTAATGAATTGTAGTATAAATTTAATTATGTAATAAATAATAAATTAGGAAATTACTTTAAAGTTTGCTATATTAACCTCCGGCCCACCACCCTCAATCAAGTTTAGTTTTTGGCCCTTCATAAGAAAAAAGTTTGGGCACCCCTGTTCTAGAAAAACGAAATATTAAATGAAAAAACAGTGGGCGTGGCTTGTTTTTTCTACTGCAAGCTGATTGGATGTAGTAAAGATGTTTCATTCAAAAGATGGAGAGAAGGGATATATTACAATCTAACTGTTTCCTCCTCATCATCATTTCTGTTTGTTGTCAAAACTGACGGCTGGAGGGGTGGGCTAAGCATGTTAGCCCCGCCCACTCTCTCAGACAGATCTGAGAATTTAACTGGAAACAAACAGGAAGTGTAATTTCCGATTTCAATTTGAGATTACAAGCGCAAGCATTTTTATTTTTCTTAATGGCATGCACAGATGAATTGTTCAGCACAAAACTAGCAATGTGAGCTGACAAAATCAATATGGTTAGGTTTGATTTCATGTGTACTTTAAATAAGTAGTTTGAACAAGCAGGGGGTTTGCCTGCCCCTCCCAACCGTCTGCACACTGCAGGCTTTTCACGGTCGCATGGGTGTCCTCTCTCTCTCTCATTCCAGTCACGAACGCCTCTTCCCCTCCACCCCTCTGTGCACTGTCAGGTCACCCGCTTGTTTGTTCAGATGGAAATGTAGAGGAAATGAAACGAATGCTCTGAGCTGGGCTTAACCCTTCGCTGAGATCAGCCGTCTGTCCGACAGAATAACCCACATCTAATAATAACACGCACACACACCCCACTGCGCTGCTTTGTCAACATTCACGCAGTTGACCTTGTTTGCTTGTGTTTCTGGCCTCATTGTGAAGGCATTTCAAAGAAACAAAGTCGTTTGTACTCGTAATCTTTCATCAGAATAACACAACGTGATAATCTGATCGCCTGCTACTTTCCATTTCAGCTGACTTCATCAAGATCAAGGCATGGGTGGGGAAAAGACAAGATCATGTGTGTATCGAGGGATCAAGGGTCGCGGTTTGGATGGTGGAGCAGTTTGCCCCTGCTGGCCGTCGCTGGAACTGCACATTAAACTATGAGTTAAAAATTATTTTGCACTATTTATGTGCATTATTTAATGTGAATATAATTTGCTCTTAATTTTGAAATTGTTGGAACTAAACTGAGTGGTTGTTTATTGTTATTTAAATAATTTATTTCATGCATTCATTTATATGTTGCCTGAATATTCTGTTCCCCTCAAATTTACACCAAATTATAGAAGTACATTTTAATGTCTAATTTCACTTTTTATTTAATATTCAGTTTCACTTTTATTTTTTTCTTTATTTAAATGGTTGAATATCCATTTTCTCTTTTTTTATTGAATATTCAGTTTCAAAGGCTTATTTAGTTATTTGTTTGTTTTATTCGTTTATTTCTTTATTTATTTCTTTATTTATTTATTTGCTTGTTTATTTAAATTGTTGAATATTCAGTTTCACATTTTTTTACTATTTTTTTTTTATTTAAATGGTTGAATATCCAGCTTCTCTTTTTTATTGAATATTTAGTTTCAAAGGCTTATTATTTATTTATTTATTTATTTATTTATTTATTTATTTATTTATTTATTTAAATTGTTGAATATTCAGTTTCACATTTTTATTATTAATTAATCAATTAATTTATTTATTTATTTACTTATTTAAATGGTTGAATATCCAGTTTCTCTTTTCTATTGAATATTCAGTTTCAAAGACTTATTGTTTATTTATGTATTTGTTTATTTATTTGCTTATTTAAATTGTTGAATATTCAGTTTCACATTTTTATTTTTATTTATTTTTTATTTTTATTTAAATGGTTGAGTATACAGTTTCTCTTTTTTATTAAATATTTAGTTTCAAAGGCTTATTATTTATTTATTTAGTAATTTATTTGTTTTTTCACATTGTTGAATATTCAGTTTTACATTTTTATTATTATTATTATTATTATTATTATTAATTTATTTGCTTGTTTATTTAAATTGAATATTCAGTTTCAAAACATTTTATTATTATTTTTATTTATTTATTTATTTTATTTATTTAAATGGTTGATTATCCAGTTTGTCTTTTTTTATTTAATATTTAGTTTCAAAGATTATTTATTTATTTATTTGTTATTTTAAATTGTTGAATGTTCATTTTCACATTTTTATTATTATTTTAATTTATTTATTTATTTATTATTTATTTTAATTTTTTGTTATTTTAAATTGTTGAATATTCATTTTCACATTTTTATTATTATTTTAATTTATTCATTTATTTATTATTTATTTAAATTTTTTGTTATTTTAAATTGTTGAATATTCAGTTTCACATTTGTATTATTATTTTGATTTATTTATTTATTTGTTAATTTAAATGGTTGAATATTCAGTTTCACATTTTTATTATTATTTAGATTTATTTATTTTTGATTTATTTATTTATTTATTTAAATTGTTGAATATTCAGTTTTACATTTGTATTATTATTTTGATTTATTTATTTATTTATTTATTTATTTATTTATTTATTTATTTATTTAAATGGTTTATTATCCAGTTTTTCTTATTCTTGAATATTCAGTTTCAAAGATTTATTTATTTATTCATTTATTCATTCATTCCTTCGACTTAGTCCCTTTATTCATCAGGGTCGCCACAGTGGAATGAACCACCAACTTATCCAGCATATGTTTTACACAGTGGATTCCCTTCCAGCTCCAGTACTGGGAAACACCCACACACAGTCATTCACACACACACTTATACACTACGGTCAATTTAGTCCATCCAATTCAACTATAGTGCATGTGTTTGGACTGTGGGGGAAACCGGAGCACCCGGAGGAAACCCACGCGGACACGGGGAGAACATGCAATCTCCACACAGAAATGCCAACTGACCCAGTCGGGACTCGAGTTGGGGTGGAGTAGACATTAATAAAATACATTTTTATGTGTAATTTTATGAATAATTACATTAACTATTCTTGCTAACTTCCAGACGCAGCTGTATCCCTTCTAGCAACAACCAATACATATCCAGACGACTGCATAAAACGTGCATTAAAATCACTTTACTGTGACACAAAGTGAGCTCACATTGTGAACTACTGCTGGTCTTTCCATGTTTACTCTCTTTACTGCCAGCACAGAAATGTTTTGTTTGGATTTGTCTTCGCTGATCCACTTTAACTTCAGATTATTTGTGTGACCCTGCAATAAATGTCTCCGACTGAAGCTCTTGCGTGTCTGTCCTTACATGGTCCGACAAACATTGCCCTCGTTTTCTCTCATGCTTCTCGAGGCAGAGACGTCCCAATGACCTTATATGATCTGAACTCATTTGGGAAAGTTCCTACATGGCCAGCAACGGGGAGTAAATGAAGAAGAAAAAAAATGCAGACAGTAAAATGACATTACATTACATTAATGTTAACTCAATGGCAATCAAATACAAAAAGTAAGTTCACTTGCAATGCAATGACAATAATCTAACAAAAGTGCAACAAAACCAATAAAGGCCTAGTTACAAATTTAATATAAAACCCTAAAGATTAAATAATGTTAAAAATGTAGTAATTGATAATGGTTTTCAAAATACAGCTAATGCATCCAATATGCATGATCTTATTTTACATCCCAATACCAAAACCCAACTACTAGCTAACTAACTATTATTAACCTGGGGATACTTTTCCACCTGGAGATTCTCATCCTGAAGCCTCTAGAGATTGTGCAGCACCATTAATGTGATCCATGACCTGTGAAGAGATGATGCCAACTATAGAGGACTTCTAGAGGTATCCATAATCCTGGACCAGGCCGTATCCTGAGCAGATGCTGTGGTGGTCATGGAGGAGTGGAGTGCATGACACTGATTCTTGAAAGACCCCAGTGACAGACGAGTCCCCGCATTGATCTCGTAGGCCAGCCTGATCACCCGCCGGTGACCTACTCACACCAGCAGCTTCTCCACGATGGACGTTCAGCGTTCTCCAGCCTCCGGTGCCTAGACTGCAGCTCTGCCAGAGGAGAAATGGTTGTGCCCAAGTGAACCAGGTTTCTCTCCAGATTTTTGTCCTTCACTTTCGTCAATTGGTGAAGTTTGTTCCTCCACTGGCTTGCTTGGTTTAAGACTTGTGGAGCTGCACATTGATGGGTTTGCTCTTCAGTGTTTGGTCTTTCAGCAGTGAAAATTAAATCACACTGAACTGAACTAAACTGAACTTCAACTCTGAAAACTGACCTGAAACAGTTTACATTTACTAGAACTCATCTGTTAAGCTGCTTTGACACAATCTACATTATAAAAGGGCTAGAGAAATAAACATGAATTGAATTGAATATTAATTAGCTGATTAGTAGTTTATTGAGTCGTATAGTTAATGGTTTGTTAATAGCGTGAATTGTACATTAAGGGGGACCTGATATGCCCATATTTACAAGATGTAAAATAAGTCTCTGCTGCCTCTAGAGTGTGTGTGTGAAGTTTTAGCTGAAAATACTACACAAATAAGGTTTTATAACACTCTGAAACAGGTCCTTTTAGGCTTTGATCCTAATTGTGGTGTTTTGGTGACTGTCGCTTTAAATTCAAATGAGATTGTGCTCTTTTTAAAAGAGGGCGGAGCTACAAATGCCTGTGTGTCAGCATAGCGACAGATTTAAAACTAATGGGAGACGGCTGCTTCTCACTCAGGGCTGTTTATGCTAATGAGGGAGAGATGGTCACTAGTGCGCAGGACTTTCCCCCATTGATGACATACAAAGGGAGAATGTCAATCAAAGTGATTCAGCAGACTGTTTTGATCAAGTCTGATTGTAAAAAATACAATTAATATGTTTTTACCATTATAGTTTAGTTATATTCACACACTGCTGCCACACAACTCGGTTTAAACCTTGAGGTAGTTCATTATGAGGTGATTTACCTTCTATGTGCGATTTGATTGGACAGGAATCACAGGACTGATTTTCCTAATCCCCATAGACAAGACAAATAAAGTAGTGACTGCAGGTTGAAGGAAAGTAGTGGAGTAAAAGTACCGATACTGCACTAAAAATGTACTCAAGGGACAGTAAAAGCACACATTATACTTAGTAAATTTCAATTTTTGAGAAAAACTACTTAATTACAGTAGTTTGTGTGTTTGTAACTTGTTACTTTACACCACTGCAAACTGGTAACAGCGGGAAAGTCGTCCATACGGAGGTAAGCATGAAAAGAAACAGCATCATACCGGCCCGTAGTGTTCATTTTAAAGACAAAAAGCAGCCAGACGTACCTCTGGCTACATAATTCGTGATCTCCAGACATGTATATAGGGTTACATTTTCAGAATGAGCCTGTGTTGGTTTTGATCCTGTCTGATCCACTGCCTACAGGCTGCTGTGTCTGCTTTTCCCTGCCAGCTCTTCAACAATAGCAGGGGTCATCAGGGATCATGGACCCTGAGGAAAGGCATCTTCTGCCCCCTCCAGATCTTCACTCAACAGCCCGACTTGTGTCTCTGATCAAAGGCCAGTGTAGGAGGAGATGCACGCGTGCGACACTGACACACTTCTGCACACTTTAACTCTGATCTGGCATCCCAAAATCCCCTGCAGTCTCACTCTGTCGCCATGGCAACTCATGCCCTGAAGGATGAAGGACAATGGCGGATTTAGAGACATCAGTATCCCTCCAGTGCTGAAGGTTAGTGATCTGAACAAACCTCCAGCAACTGAACAAACCAAATCACGTTTTGCAGAATTTGTGCTCCGGATATTATCAGTTCCTCGGGTGTAGCGTTCCTTTGAAGATGCCATATTGACCTTATTCTTCATATACTAGTCACACAAACAGCATATACAAGTAGCCATTGTACAGCTTTTTGGCTCCAGGCTTCTGGTTTTATTCAATTTAATTGATTTTTAGACATTAAAATCAGCTTGTTTTGCTGCTATATATTACAAACTGATATTTATTTGTAGAGCAAGTAGTTTGACTGTTTTCTGCCTTTTATTATCATCCATTACTGTTATGACTTTAAAGTTTTTTGCTTTAGGGTTTAAAAGAAGTAACATTTAATGTGACACAATTGTGGTGAGTTGGTGGCAAAATATCCAAACAACAACCAAAATACTGCAAAGAAAGTGAATTTATTAACAAAAGTGAAAAGAAGTCAAACAGCAAAAATAATACAAGATATCACAAAAGAAAATAAATTAGTCAATATACATCACGGATGGGGAAACGAGAATTAAGTGGCGCCAAAAAAATGAAAGCAATATAACAAAACCCTAAATCTAATTGAAATTACCCTCTAAACTAACTAATAAAAAACAAAAACAAAAAAAAAACATCTTCAGTGTTTACACGCTATAACTAAAACTGCTCTACTAGCCAAAAAGACGGTGAAAACTTACAGCGGGTGGCACTCACTTCTAAACTAGTGTGTTTAGACAGCCTGATCTCACGAGGAAACGTAAGTATTTTACGTTATGTCAGTTTAGTGGCTAATTCGTACGAATTCAGTCGTACGAAAATTTATGATTTTAAAAAGGAGGCGTGGCACCTAACCCCACCCCTAACCTAAACCGTCATTGGGTGATTAGCAAATCGTACTAATTTGTACGAATTAGATCGTATGAATTTATACGAATTAGCCACTAAATCAAAAAGTTACGAATTGCCTTGAGATTGCGTTGGTTTAGACAGTTGAGTTATTTACGTGATGCAAGGTGTATGTCATGTGACATCTAAACTCCTCGAATCCTAGGGGAAGGCTGACGCCAGATGTTAGGGAACGGGAAGTGCCACATATACACATACAAAAACGGTAACAGCAACCAAAAACAAGGACCAGACCAAAATCAAAACTCTAACTCACATCAACATCATAACAACAAGCCAAAACACACACACACAATAGGCAAACAAGCAGAATCACACAAGACAGAGCAAGCAGAACGAGCTTCCCTGCTCGCGTACCTTTAAACTACGAGCTCCCATCCTGATTGGAAGCGAGGTGATGACTTCACAGGGTGTAATGGTGATCGACGTCTTCACGGACGCATGGAGTACTGGAGTGGGCGAACCTGAGAAATAAGACAGAGAGAGCAAGAGAAAGAGAGCGCACACACACAAGCAAAACATACAGGCATATACATATTCAATTCAATACATATGACTGTAACAATTCCTCAGCCATGTCACCCTGCAGCCCAAGACTCACTGAAGCTAAGCAGGGCTGAGCCTGGTCAGTACCTGGATGGAAGACCACATGGTAAAAACTAGGTTGCTGTTGGAAGTGGTGTTAGTGAGGCCAGCAGAGGGCGCTTAACCTGCGGTCTGTGTGAGTCCTAATGCCCCAGTACAGTGAAGGGAAAACTATAGCGTCAGTGGGCCCCGTCTTTCGGATGAGACGTTAAACTGAGGTCCTAACTTTCAGTGGTCATTAAAAATCCCATGGCACTTCTTGTAAAGAGTAGGGGTGTAACCCTGGTGTCTTGGCTAAATTCCCTCCATCGGCCCTTTCCCATCATGGCCTCCCAATCATCCCCATCCACTGAATTGGCTCTATCACTGTCTCTCCATTCCACCAATAGCTGGTGTGTGGTGAGCGCACTGGCGCCGTTGTCCTGTGGCTGCCGTCGCATTATCTAAGTAAATGCTGCCCTTCTTATGATTGCGAAGCACTTTAGGTGTATGGCCATACACAGTAAATGCGCTATGTAAATACACATTACATTACATTATTCTAGTCATTTCTCCCATTGGCCACTGATATATAGTTGAATCAGACATACCTAGACATATAAGTGTTCAAGACAAAGAAAATGGTCATACAGTGAGAATCAAACACTATTGTTTAATCATTCACATGTAAATACTGCGAGTGGGAAATCCTGGTGAAAAACAGGCAAATCAGAACACGACATAGACTTTTATATCCCACATAGGGTCATTGATATGCATGCCCCAGGGTGCATTGATATAGTAAAGTTTAGGGTATGAAGTAAAAAATAATCGGTGAGTTATTTGTGTAAAATAATATGTAAACAATACTGCGATGCCTGATAAGATTCTGTAGGAGTCATTAATTTACCTAATTGCAATTATTTACTATTATTTAATTGTTATGTTAAATAGACATTTTGAGAGATGTAAACAATACCAATGTTCCTAACGTATTTCCTGTTTTAGGTTTTTTATAATAAAAATATAATATAATATTATAATATTGATAATAAAAATGTTTTGACTGCTGTGTTAACATTAGTTATGATTGAATTGCATCTTGTTGCAATTCTGAAATAGTTTGACGACAATAATTATAATAATAATCATGTTGAAATGGTCTATATATATATAGTGCTCAGCATTTATGAGTTCATGAGTTCATTGCTCACAAATCTTTATTTCTTTTTCTACAGGATGCTATACAGTATTATATTTGTGCATATACATTAGATTAGTCAGTACCAAAGCCAAAACTGGAACTAACAACAAAAAAATGTATGATACTGGTTGAGGATTTAGGATACCAAAATTAATATGTTAGGGGGAAATCATTCATTCATTCATTTATTTTCTTTTCATTCAGTTCCTTTATCAATCTGGGGTCGCTACAGAGGAATGAACCGGCAACTTATCCAGCATATGTTTTACGCAGCGGATGCCCTTCCAGCCGCAACCCATTTCTGGGAAACTCCCATACACTTCCATTTACACACATACACTACAGACAATTTAGCTTACCTAATTCACCTATACTGCTAGACCTATATGTCTTTGGACTTTTGGGGGAAAACCGGAGGAAACCCACACCAACACGGGGAGAACATGCAAACTCCACACAGAAATGTCAACTGACGCAGCTGAGGCTCAAAACAGTGACCTTCTTGCTGTGTGGCAAGAGCGCTACCCACTGCGCTACCATGCTTACGATTCTCAAACAATGTCAGGATAGTGATCAATTTAAAAAGGTGTTTTTAATAAATATTATTAAAGGAATATAATGATGAGTAGAGGTGATTGAAAAATAATAAAATGAGAAAGGTATTATGAAAATTCAGGTAATGGCTGTTTGCAATACTTGTGTTTTTTGGGTTTATGTTATAAAATGTAAATGTGCAAATGGAATCAGACATATATTATGTCAAAGATGCCAAAAGGATAAAATATGTCTCATGTAAAGCTCATATGTCTCATGCATCAAAAAGAGATAAGTAAAAGAAGAAATAAGTTTAAGTGATGGACGAATGATGTGTGTGGTATTGGGGTGGGAATGTGATAAGCTTGTGCTTCATCCTGCTCCATTTCGACCATGCTGAAATGTATTTTTTGTTAAAGAATTTTTAAGTGTGATATTTCTGTTCGAAATAAATAAATCAAACCAAATCAAAAGAAAAAAAATATATAAAATTTAGTTGAAATTTTGTAGTTTGTATGTTATTTTTTAACATTTCTTAGAATTTTATGTTTTATCTTTCTATTTCTAAAGCTGTTCGGTGACCAAACTCTTATTTTAATAAATAGCCATTTAATAAATTGTTCAAATGCACCAACATATATTTAAAGTTGTGTGCATACTTATTTATTGTCTATATTCACTGAGAAATGGATAAAAATTTTCATTTTTAAAAGTGGGTGTACTCATTTATGCTGAGCACTATATATACTGTAATAATAGTAATTATCAGGGGCATTGCTAGACCCAATTTACTAGGGCACGTGCCCCAGAAAATATCGCCAGTTTCCCAGTAAATGCTTTGAGATATGATTTACTTCCTATGCAAGTGTATGTATTAAGAGGGGTAATCCCGGAATAAAGACGTATTCTCTATGTGCAACCGAACCAACCGGAGATAAGTGCGAACCAACCGGAGAACCAATGCTAGTGAAAGCAGTGTAGTTTAATCAAAAAGCAAACTGACGCATCTCTGCATGTGCGCAGAAAACCACACCCGCTCGCCTCACACACCACTCCTGCTGGACCCGGATGCGCTGCTCTTCTCCCGGTGTGAGTCCCGGTTGTTAACATGCACGCCAAAAAAAATACCCGCTGCTCATGCATTGACATTAACAGTCTTTTATATGGAGGTTACGGCACGCAGTGAGTTTTGCAAGTCGACAAAATTAAAGTTTAAACAATATGATGGTGATCATACTAAGCATGCCTGATAGATTTTTTTGTATGAAGCACAAAGGAGGGATGCAGTTAGAGAGGTAAAACTTAATAAATTGCGAACGTGATTTTCGAAAGTATTACATCGCTTTGTGAACGTTTACTATTACCATTTGACGACTCTCCATTCAGTTTGATAAAGCGCTTGGATCCGGTAGCCGCTTCGCGTGATGTCACACTTAACAAGCGGATTCTCTGCCATGTGTCTAGTCTAAGGCCTCGTTTACACTAATGCGTTTTCGTTTTGAACGACTTGGACTTTTGAGCGTTTCATCTAGCGTTTCTAAACATATCTCCATCCACACTACTCCACCAAAAACGTGTATCACGTGACCATTCGCGCACTCTGGGCATGCGCTTCCAAGTATAAACAGGAAGCATGTGTCTTGTTCGGCATTTGGTTATTGTTAGTCAACAAACGCTGGTTGAACAATGAACGCGATCGATTAGCGAGTGCTCCAACAATAGCTTGCCTCTTGCAAATATATGCAGCTGCTGTATTAAAAAAGGCAGAGTTTAACTGCACAATGACGCCTAAAACGAAAAATAGTTCAAAGAATGCTCCCATTTCTGTGTCCATGTTGTTGTTTACAGTGAAGGCTGGTCTGCTGTGTTCCGGTAAAGTTATAGTCATGTGATAGGGGCTTGACAAATAAGGAAAGGATACGCAATGATCCAAAAGCCCCAATCAGGTAGCGAATGTCTGCAGCCATGCCTTCGATTTCAGATGTCTCCGTTTTCCCCCATCCACTCAGAGACGGAGCAGCAGCGTTTTAGAATGAAAACTACCTCTCCAGCGTTTTCAAAACGCTTCATTTTTGAGGCTCGAAAGTTCCGGCGTAGTGTGGACGGATGGCGTAACCGTAGCAAAACGTATGCGTTTTAAAACGAAAACGCATTAGTGTAAACAGGGCCTCAGACAACAGATAATTAAACATCTTTTTTTTATGTATTAGAAAATTGCCAATAGAATTTCATTCAAATTAAATTATTATTCATGCAAAAGTTTTTTAATTATCTTAGCATATCACTCCAGTTTTGCCTTTACATTATTTTCCAGTTACATATTAATTTAATTTAGAATAATAATTGTATAATAACAATAATAATTTTGTTATATATATATATATATATATATATATATATATATATATATATATA
>CAIGQZ010001236.1:8103576-8118532 GCA_903798205.1 Danio tinwini | reverse complement strand
AATCAGTTTTTAACACTATTAACATTCACATTCCCCTGCAGCTCTGTGATATTCTGAGAGTTTAAGGCTTCTACTTTTTTTTTTTTCTTTCTCTTGACCAAAAGTTGCCAGCAAAGAAGTGTTCATGGAAATGCGGGCACCTGTCAGATGTGCTGAGACTTCATCAAACAGTCTCTCACAGCTAACATGTGCACCACAGGAGGCTGGCTGCTGCTTTTTATTAACAGTGAATGGCAGGACATGCAGTTTTGCGATGCTTTGATGTGCTGATCGATTCTTAATTCTTAATCAGAGTATTATTGTCCATGTAAACGTATTCACTGTGAGCAATCTGTATAAGCCAAACCCTCAGAAAGCTCCAGTAGGTTCCCAGAGCACAGACCTGCTCCTGAACCCTGTCTCTTGGTCATCAGCGTTTCTTAATGTGTTTACACAAGAGCCTGATTTAGTATGATGAAGCATGCGGCGCTGATCCAAACAATGGCTGATTATGTGACCCACAAAGTCTCGGGCTTTAACGAAAACACGCTGATTAGAGAAGATAAGTAATTGACTTTTGATGGAAAGCTCACTGCGATGCTTTAAAGTCTGTGTCAAATCAAAATCTACAATGTTCATTTGTTAATCTTTAGATGCACAATTAATCTGCGCAAGCTAGTTCACTGAAATTAAACTGTTTTGGTCATCTTCAAAGTCTGAGCTTTTGCATTTGGAGTGGGTGGTCCTTCTCTGATGATGTCATTTTGACGGCCACAATATTCCAGGACATACCCCCCTCACTGTTAGTTTGCTATAAGGCAATGATGCTTCCAGTGTATGCAAACTTTATATAGTCGTGTGTGAGAAGCAAAATATACAATATTAAAAACATTAAATGAAGATTAATTATAAACTAATATTGAGAGGATCACATGCTTGCGGTTGGTTCCGCATTATTCAATTTATGATTCACCAATCAGAAAATTTCTAAGCAACTATACCCTAAGTTCCATATCACAGCCATCTTCATTTTGAAGAATCCCCCCTTCCACCCCTACTCCTAGGGTTATTTCAATACCAGTTTATTTACAGGATAGCAGTTTAACTGAATGAATGTGCTATTGATGGCAGATGGATGTAGCGATGACCAGATGCAAATGCCGGAGGATCTGGATACACAGGACCAGACACGGAGACCACGAGACAAGAGACCAGGAGAAACCACACTAGGAGAAAGGACACCGGAGATCACAAGGAGAGAAGTAAGTAGCTTTGCTAGATAGTGAGACTGTAATGTGGGACACTCACAAGTGCGAATCCAAAAGCAGACTATATTATGCAGAGAATGGTCAAGCAAGCAACACTCAACACAGGAGCAAACAGATATACACAGGCTTTCCAGAGTCATAGTCAATAAACAGGCAACTGTCGAAAGGCAGGCAGCATACAATGTAAACAAACAAAACAAAGCAAGGGTCAGAAACAAGGCAAGGCATGAAAAATGTGTCGTAATGTTCACAAAAGCAGTATAACAAGACTCAGCAAAGTCTATGTGTTTGTGTACTGTGTAAATAGTCTAACTTAAGGATGTCCAAACTCCTGTAGGTCCTAAGAGGCGGTGTTCTGCAAAGTTCCAACCCCAATCAGACACACCTGGGCTAGCTAATCAAGCTCTTACTATGCTTTCTAGTAACATCCTTGCAGCTGTGTTGAGGCAAGTTGGAGCTAAAATCTGCAGGACACCGGCTGAGTTTGGACACCCCTGGTCTAACTAATCAGCCTTTGAGCAGCTTCAGCTGTGTAAGTGTAATCAAACGGTATCAGGAACTGGTGTGTGTGTGTATGTGTGTGGTGCATGACTGGAACTTGTAGTTCTTGAAATAGCGGATTTGTAGTTCGTTAGCAATCTTTGTGCATACCAGCGATCTGCACAGGCTGGATGAGAGGCGTGACAGAGACACTAACCGTTCAGAGAGTGTAGTCCTTCGAGTGTAAGGAGGTTGGACCCTGAGTGCAGACTGGGTTGAGACTTTAGGCAGGTGACGGTGATCGGGATATAAATGAGGTGATTGAGGAAGGGGAGATCCTGGCATGACTGTGACATTAATAAATATACATATGATTAAATTTTTTACATGTAATGATAATACATGAAGTGTATTTGTGTATTAAGTGTTTGTTGTCCTCATAGTTCTTGTAGGGTTGGCATCATCTCTTCACAGGTCACAGGTTATTAAAACTATTATGTTTAAAAGCATGTCTCTGTCAGGAAAACATTTGAAAAATAATTTAAATTTAAATAACTTCACAATGGCGGCACAGTAGCTTAGTGGTCAGCACTGTTGCCTCACAGCAAGAAGGTCACTGGTTCAAGTCCCAGCTGGATCAGTTGGCATTTCTGTGTGGAGTTTGCATGTTCTTCCCATGTTGGCGTGGGTTTCCTCCGGGTGCTCCGGTTTCCCCCACAGTCCAAACACATGTGCTATAGGGGAATTGGGTAAGCTAAATTGTCCGTAGTGTATGAGTGTGAATGAGTGTGTATGGGTGTTTCCAAGTACTGGGTTGCGTTTGGAAGGGCATCCGCTGTGTAACACATATGCTAGAATAGTTGGCGGTTAATTCTCCTGTGGCGACCTCTGATAAATAAGGGACTAAGCCAAAGGAATGACTGTGTTTTGTCTTCAACTGTGCGTATTTGAATTAGAAACATTCCAGACGTTAGCTTTGATCAATGCATTTCATCTCTTTTGGATACAGAGCTATAGTTTCAGCAGATGTCATCAATATTCCAGCGAGTGTTCATGTCCTGTTAGTGGTGAATGTGTCTGAAGCAGCTCTGTCAGTTGTGGTGAAGCATATCAGTGTCTCCTTCCCTCCAGCTTTAGACGTTTTGGCACATAAGGCCCCGTTTAAAGCCGTGTTTCTTCAACTCAGCAGCTGCTTCCAATCCAGTGGCGTTTGCTTCCCGATGGTGCTTTCCAAATGTTGAGCAGAGTTCATGCTTCAAATCTGTCCTGTTCTCCGGCAGCATCAAACACTCGCATGTTCCACTGCTTGTTTTAGCAGGAGGATTGTGGGAAGGTTACGGATACGCCAGGCCTGAGTACACAGTAGTAAACGAAAGCTACGACTAAAACTATTCAATTCAATTCATCTTTATTTCTCCAGTGCTTTTGCAATGTAGATTGTGTCAAAGCAGCTTAACAGAGAAGTTCTAGTAAACTGAAACGGTGTCAGTCCAGTTTTCAGAGTTGAAGTTCAGTTTAGTTCAGTTCAGTGTGGTTTCATTTTGAAAGTCCAAACACTGAAGAGCAAATCCATTTATGCGCAGCTCCAAAAGTCCCAAACCAAGCAAGTCAGTGGTGACAGTCACAAACATCACCAATTGACGAAAGTGAAGGAAAAAATCTGGAGAGAAACCAGGTTCAGTTGGGCATGACCATCTCTCCTCTGGCCAAACCTCTTGTGCAGAGCTGCAGTCTAGGCGCAGGAGGCTGGAGAACGCTGGACGTCCATCGTGGAGAAGCTGCAGGTGTGAGTAGGTCACTGGCGGATGTTCAGGCTGGCCCATAGGGCCAATGCAAAGACTCGTCTGTCACTGGGGTCTTTCAGGAATTGTTCGCTCGCAGAACGTATTTTGAGTATATGTGTGTGCGTTTGTTTGTATGTGGGTGCGTCATTTTACACAAGTGTTACAGGTACGAATGGCATTGGAGGATCCGCATTTCATGCTGATGACGTTGTCTGCTGACGCTGGGTTCACGCCACCAATTGCTGATTGGTGTAGCGTTTAAAAGCCGAGCCCAAACTGCAATGGCGATCTCTCTCTAGCTCTCTCTCTCTCTCTCTCTCTCTCTCTCTCTCTCTCTTGCACTCTCTCTCTATCTCGCTCTTTCTGTGGGTCTCGATGAGGACAGTCTCTCCTGCGAGGACTAGTCTGAGGGAATGTGTCTCCTTTGCTTGTGATTTAATGCTCTTGTCTAAAGTCTTTCGCAATTTGAAATTGCAATGTGTTGATTTGTGAACTTGTCCAGTTAACGGATGCTTTTCAAGGATTCCTCGGAGAGGGTGTAGGAGTGAGTAAGTCGTGCGATACACATATCCAAACACTCAGGATCTTTTTTGTATTATTTTCATTAGATTCAGGAGAGTGTGCTGTTTTGTGTATTTTTTGTTTTTATTTAGAGCAGGCATGGGCCGACGTGGGGGCTTTGGGTGCTTGAGCCGCTGCCCTTTTTTCTCCTGGAGAGAAAGTGCCCTTTTTTCCTGGGGATAATAATAATTTTTAAATACTACTAATAATATAATATAAGTTATTTAAGGACAGCTTTTCCTGTCAAAACAATAAAAAAAATAAATTAAGTATATTTTGGTTTGAGTCTAGCCGCTCCAAGCGAGCCTCGAACCGGCGATTTGGAAAGTAAAACAAATACGAGGTGAATGCTCTAACGAAGACCCTATTTACATTGTTACTCTATTCTCAAAAGTAATTTGTCAACAGTGTAGTTTAACATCTATTAGCGCTTATGCCAACTCCTGCATCCGGGCCATAGCTTTACAGTCTGGCCCATACACACACTGCAGACGGAGTGTGTAAAACATGCATTACCGGTTGACCTGTGTTACAGCAGCACGATATGATCAATAGAACCGCCGATGTAAATTCATCCGTCATTTATCTATATTGTGTGGAGGCGAGTAACGGTTAACAAAAGACTACCTGAGGCTCAAATTCAACGTCAGCTATTTATTCAAAAGTTCAAAAGCAAATAGGCTATTTTGTCTTGCTAACATCCTCCTGATTAACAACAATGTAATAAGTTAGCTAACGTTTAGCCTGGGCCATATCATAGACATAAATGCTAATGTAATGCAGCTGCTAGAGTTCTTACCAGGTCTAAAAAATATGATCATATCACCGCAATTTTATCCTCCTTACACTGGCTGCTTGTTAAGTTTCGTATTGAATTTAAAATATTGCTTCTTACCTATAAATCTTCAAATAATCTAGCTCCTGTTTATCTAACCAACCTTCTGTCTCGCTACAATCCAACCCGCTCTTTAAGATCTCAAAACTCAGGGCTTCTGGTAGTACCTAGAATATCAAAGTCGAGTAAAGGAGGTCGAGCCTTCTCATTTATGGCCCCTAAACTCTGGAATAGCCTTCCTGATAATGTCCGAGGCTCAGACACACTCTCACAGTTCAAAACTAGATTAAAAACCTATCTTTTTAGCAAAGCATACATTCAATGCATCGCTTAGCGGTGTGACGCATAAGAATGCCCCACGCAGGTTTTTTTTTTTTTAATACTATTTTTTTTTGCATCTCGCTTATTTACACTATGAACAGCAGCTACGCTAATTATTCTCTTATTCTCTATTTCCACCTGGGTGTACTCATCCCGAGGCCCTCAGACTATGCAGCACCACTGATGGGATCCAAGACCAGCGACGAGACGATCCCAAGGTTTTTACAATCCTGGACCAGGCCGCATCCTGAGCAGCTGCTGCAATGGTCATATAGGAGTGTAGAGCACTGATTCCTGTGACGCTCCAAGGACAGACGAGGTCCAGCATTCTCCAGCTTCCGGAGCCTAGACTGCAGCTATAGGAGAAATGCCATAGGAGAAATAGTCGTGCCCAAATGAGCCAGGTTTCTCTCTAGGTTTTTTTAATTCTTCACTTTCGCCAGTTGGTGAAGTTTTTTCCTCGCCACTGTCGCTACTGGCTTGCATGGTTCGGGATCTGTAGAGCTGCACATCAATGGAATTGCTCTTCAGTGTTTGGACCCTCAGTAGTGATTATTAACCCACACTACACTAAGCTAAACTGAACTGAACTGATTTGAAACTCTGAAAATCCAACTGAACTGTTTTAATTTACTATAATCTTGAATGTGAAGCTGCTTTGACACAATCTACATTGTATAAGTGCTATACAAATAAAGGTGAATTGAGTTGAATTGAATTGTAATGGAGAAATGACAGCTGGATAGTGAAAATATTGCCCTCTCGTTTTTGCAGTCATTTATTCAGAATATATCATATTAATCGAAGCTATAAAACATGTACATATAGGCTATAGAAGTCAGTGGCTATCAGTGTGTCCTTTTGTTCAACAGAAAAAAACTCAAACAAAAATAATAGATAGAAAAGGGATAGTTCACCAAAAAAATTGGATTTACTCACCCTCAAGTGGTTCCAGATCTTTGTCTCTTTATTTTGTTGAACACTAACGAATAAAAGATTTAAAAAAGATATTTTAAAGAACGCTATAAACTTGAAATCATTGACTTAAGTAGGAGTAGGAAAAACAAATACCATGAAAGTCAATGGTTACAGGTTTCCTGCTTTCTTCAAAATATTATTTTGTGTGTTCAACAGAAGAAAAAAAAAGTTAAATAGCTTTGCAACAGGTAAAAGGTGACAGAATTATTAGTTTTGAATGAACCATCATTTTAAGGGTGAGTATATGGTGAAGAATGAAATCTCCTTTAATATATTTTATTTATTAAAGTACAATTATTATTATTATTTAATAAAAAGTGCCCTTTTTCCACTTGATCCCCTGCCCCTTAAAAGCTCTCTGCACGTCCCTATTTAGAATAGTTTAGTGAAGACGTTTGGTACGTTAAAGATGTTTCTTTTCATGCTTTTCTTTTCATATTTAGTTAAGTTGTTTAATACAGTTAATGTGTTTTGTTATATTTTTTATTTCTTTGATTTAAGCACCTCTATCCACCTCCTCTCCAACATTTAATTTATTTATTGTAAATATTTTTCTTTCACTGCATATTCGGTTATTCGGTTCTCAGTGGTTTCTTTCTCCCTCCATTTGTCACACCCCTTAACTATTATATGTTATGTCAAATACCCTTAGTTTAATATTAACATCTAAAAGGACGTAACAAATCAATCTTATACTCTCCACTCCTCCATGCACCCCAGCATGTACTCAGGATACAGCCTGGTCCAGGATTATGGATACCTTGGCATCATTTTTTCACAGGTCTTGGATCGCATCAATGGTGCTGCACAGGCGCTGCACATCTCTAGAGGCCCCCAGGGGTACATAGTAAATAAAGAAAATAATTTGCATAGCTACACATAGTGGATTTAAACGCGAGATGCAAAAATGAAGTGCTATAAATGAAAATAGTAGCTATATAAACAAACATAGAAACAAACATGTAAAGCATATGAGTGTTTCTAACAAAATCTCTGGTGCATTAAGACAGGAGGAGTATGTCATACAGGTGGTTTGTCAAGCCCACTCACCTGCATGGAACACTCATGTGTGGCGTGTATGTTATTGCACTAGATTATTGGCTCATATTCATTATGTGCAGAGTATTTTATTTTGAAAGGCGATCTAAAGGTTATGGACAATACGAACAATATTATTTTCCTTTAATCATTTTCGTTATTCATGTTTCAATGTTTAAAGTTTTGATGGTGCTTTCTTTACATCCACGTGAAAAATAATATGAGTATTTATAAGTGAACATATTCGCGTAGTCGCGAGATAACAGATGACGTAGTTTCCGGTGCGCGCTCACTTTGTGAGATGGCGTCCGACAGACAGGCACGTTTTTCAGCTCCTCTTATAAACACTCCGATATTATTCAATAAATATGGATGTTTAGATTATTCAGTGTTTTCAATAAGGTTAAATATTGTATCATTATTGTGAGGGAAACATTTTTCAATCAGACTTGAGTGTGGAACGCAACATAAATTAAGCTTAATGAGCACAATGGTTCATCTAAATTAAATTCTGTTTGTCTATTTCATTATTATTATTATTATTATTATTATAAATTGTAAATTCCATGTAAAATGCTGATAGTGATTCATTTCAATAGGTTTGACATTTTATATTCATTTTTGAGAAGGTTTATGTAGCATTTCTGTATTTCCCTTTAAAAACGAGAACAAATGAGAGTTTAAAGGGTCACGAAACACCAGAACACATGTTTTGAGCTGTTGACAGTCATATATGTGGACCACGCTGCTATAAACACTATTAGGACACATACATCACACTAAAAAGTGAAACTTGGTTGTTTTTGCATTATTTCGAGCAAATTCGTTCTTCCGGTTTGAAACAAATTTTTGAAGCTGCGTCACGACGATTAGAGACTTGTGTGTAGTCCAGAGTGGAGACTGGATGTCTGTAACAGCGAGTACATCTTGACGTGTCTGAGTGTGCAGCATCAATTCATGAGAAAGAATTGGTTCAATCAAACCAATCAGCACGCTCTATTGTGTATGCGGTGCAACTTCATTAATATGCATGATAGCTTTGTTTTACCTGTTACAGTGTTCAGACGACAGAGAGACGCCACGTTGTGTTGCCAAAACAAGTGGAAGAACAAGAATTTGGAGACATGAGTCGTCAGTGTTTTGTTTATTAATGTGCTGCAACAAAGATTTTGTTTTCATTTTCCTGCTATGAGAGCGCAGCTGGACTCAGGTGTGGATTACAGTGCACGTGACAGAAATGCGTTTGTAAGGAAAATTTTTTTACCAGAGAGCTTTTCACATCTGAAAATGATGAAATCCGGATTTGCCGCTGATTTAGTTTGAGTTTGATTTGTTGATTTAGTGATGATTTAGTTACTAAGTTTACAGTATGGTTACATCACTGCAAAATTATAGCACAATATTATAGACTGATAGATCCGCTGTAAACGCTTCTCTCCGAATGTAAACAGGTAAACACCACAATCAAACTATTACCGTCGTGTAGGATTTTCACCGCATTTTGTGAAAGGATAGTCTATACACAAAACTTCAAATCGCATGTACAGAGTTCTTTTGGGAAACAGCGTCTATTTATCACGTATCGGTTGAATTCCTATGGTTTATTTTTGTCTCTTAGTTTAGACTTTGGCGACACAGTGGCGCAGTAGGTAGTGCTTTCGCCTCACAGCAAGAAGGTCGCTGGTTCAAGCCTCGGCTGGATCAGTTGGCGTTTCTGTGTGGAGTTTGCATGTTCTGTGGAGTTCGCGTAGGGTTCCTTCAGGTGCCCCGGTTTCCCCCACAGTCCAAAGACATTTGGTACAGGTGAATTGGGTAGGCTAAATTGTCTGTAGTGTATGAGTGTAAATGAGTGTGTTTCCCAGAGGTAGGTTGCAGCTGGAAGGGCATCCGCTGCGTAAAACATGTGCTGGATAAGGTGGCGGTTCATTCCACTGTGGAGACCCCGAATTATCAAAGGGACTAAGCCGAAAAGAAAATGTATGAATGAGTTCATGATACATGATACATGAACCGACTGTTTTGAAGATTGCATAGGAGGGGCAACAGCACCTGTAATGGAAAAGAAGGAAATCTTTTCTTTTATTTATTGTAATAATTTTAATTAATTAATTAAATAAATTTTTTTTTAAAGGGTTTTTAGGTCTGGCGTCACGGTGGTGCAGGGGGTAGCACGATCGCCTCACAGCAAGAAGGTCGCTGGCTTTCTGACGCTACCCACCGAGTGCATCTAAGTTACCGAGAAATTCAGAGGATTTTTACGTCGTGTGGTATCAAACATATTTTGATGGTCCATTTCAGTATTAGTAGACTGTCCTCTTAATATCTGTTGATACTGCTCC
Source organism: Danio tinwini (assembly GCA_903798205.1). NCBI lineage: Eukaryota > Metazoa > Chordata > Actinopteri > Cypriniformes > Danionidae > Danio > Danio tinwini. The sequence continues at coordinate 8,108,949 of CAIGQZ010001236.1, read as the reverse complement.
TTCAACAGACATTTACCTGACTATAAGAAACTTTGCAAATACATGTCAACTTACACTAACCCTAACCCCAACCTAACAGTCTACTTATAATCTAATGAGAATTAGTTGCAATGTAACTTAAATTCAACAAACGGATCGTCAAAATAAAGTGTGTCCAGTAAATCTAATTGGATTAGCAATTTAAACATTAAATAAAAGTTAACAAGGTGTTATTTTTTATTTCACATATTGAGGTTTTAGTTTTGATACTCCCATTTTGATAAATTAGTTTTAATAATTCCGCAGAAATCTGCAGATTTTTACCAAAATTCTCTGCAGAAATGGCAAAAAAACGTCCGCAGATTCCGTCTGGCCCTAGCCATAACTTAACTATTGATCAAAAATCATTTTCGTTAACTGGCTTAACTTCTGCAAAAAAACTATTAGCCCAACATTGGCTGCCTCCACATAATTTGGACACCTACAAGTGGTTGGTACAACTTTAGGACATTATAATGTTGGAATTATCCACAGCTCGAGTGAACTTGGTACAAATGAGTACATTAAAGATCTGGACTTCAGCTGCTGACAAAATCTCCTTGTTTATTGCAAAGCAATGATAAGGATCCAGAATGATTGCCTTACTTGGTAAAATTGACACTGTGTTCTGTTTTTCTGTTAACTTTTATTCACTGGATACCCCAGTTTCGAGAGACCGCAGGGGAGGGGGGTGGGGGTATTTGAATTGATATATTTCATTATACTGTTTTTTCAGCCTGTATGTTTTGTTAACAATTAATAAAATAAAATAAATAAAGGCTGCCTTCACGAGTAAAAAAAAATCATTTTTGTTAACTGAAATAAAGTGTAAAAAAATTTACAATAATTGAAAAACTAAATTGAAAGTGAACTGCAACGTTTGTGGGCAGGTTACGGAAACGCCAAGGATATTTGAAAGCAAGGTTATTTTAGTAAACAAAAACTAAAAGTACTGGTCAAAAAACATTTTCGTTAACTGAAATAAAATAAAGCAAAATTTAGAGTGAAAAACTAAACGAAACAAAACTATAATAACCTTTGCTCTTGAGTCTCTCCACAGGCGAACGGGCCCTCTGTAAGAAACATCACACTGACACATCAGATCTGGCCCCTGCGTGTTGAATTTCATGTGTTTTGTTGGATTGACTGAACCAGCGCCACCACAAAGCTTCAGCGCGTGGTCTGCCCTCTCACTGCTTTTCTTCTTCTTTTCCTTTCCTTTTTTTATTTTACAGGAAAAAAGTGTCTTGCTGGTTTGGCAGGAACTCAAAGAATGTTACATATGGAGACATGATGGAAAAGAAAGCATCATGTACAGTTTAAACGTATTACTTTCAGTTATTTTAGCACATTATTTTTTGTTTTTAACATTGTATTACAGTTGTTTTTGCATCTTTATTGCATTTATTCCATCATAATTGTAAATTTAATGCAAAGACAAGTCATTTGTTCATAAAACTTTGGCTTAGTCTCTATTTCAGGGGTCACCAGAGCAGAATGATTTGCCAGCTATTCCAGCATATATATTTTTTTACACAGCGGATGCCCTTCCAGCTGCAACCCTGTACTGGGAAACACCCATACACTCTCACATTCACACACGCACTCATGCAGAATAAAAATAATAAAAAAAAATTAAAATGTGTTAAACAGGTTTTAAAGGAATGAAAAAGAAAAGACATAATAGTGTGATCTGTCAGAAATAGCACAGTGCTCATTCAGTAAAGGCACAGCTAAACAGATGTGTTTTCAGTCTTGATTTGAATATGCCCAATGTTGGAGCACGTCTGATCGTTTCTGGAAGCTGATTCCAGCAGCTGGGAGTGTAATACTGTAGCTAAACGCGGATTCACCCTGCTTTGACTGAACTCTTGACATTTCACATTTACTTGATCTTAATGATCTGAGTGATCTGTAATGTATTGAGGTCGTAGGCCATTTAGTGATTTAGGGTGTACTCACACTATGTACAGTTGCCTTTAACCGGGCTGAAGCATGCTTGTCTCCTCTGACGGCCCTCACTCATATTGCATTCGGGCCTGAGCACGCTTACAGCATCGATGATGCGCTGTTCAGTAAGTGCTCTCACTCTGTACAGTGGAGATTTATTTAGTTATATCGTTTAAGTGGTTTGATATGCAGTGACACACACAGTCTAATATTTCGCCGAACAAATCAGCCACTTTTGACTCTCATAAAATCATAATGTCCTCATGCTGTAGGTATTATGAGGTTTGCTGAAGGTGCAGCGGTCGTGCAGTGAGGGGTTTGCATCTTTAATAATCTACAACAGTTTGCGTTCATTGAACAGTAAGAATGATTAATTAATCCATATGAAACAGTCCCTTAAAAGTCACGTCTCGCTTTCAGTTTCGGGCTCAGGCGTGCTTTGCACTCACACTACAAGTGTACCACGCCAAAGCCCAAATGAACCACACTCTGGCACACCTCTTCCTGAGTCCTGAGTCATCCCCTTCTCTTTTTGGTGCTTGAGCCGCGCACTCACACTTCTCAAACGATCCGGGAAACAGGCCTGGTCATGGTTTGGATAGCATAGTCTGAGTGCGCCCTTATAGACAAGTAATAATACTTTAAAGTCTATTCTGAATGTAACTGGGAGCCAGTGTAAAGATCTGAGGACAGGTGTGATGTGCTGTGATTTCCTGCTTCTGGTCAGAATCCTGGCCGCAGCGTTCTGGATGAGCTGCAACTGTCTGACTGTCTTTTTGGGAAGGCCGGTGAGGAGGCCGTTACAGTAATCCACCCTGGTGCTTATATAAGCATGAACAAGTTTCTCTAAGTCTTCACTGGAAACAAAGCATCTACTTTATTTGAATATTATATTTTTATTTTCTCAAAGCAATACAGAGCAATACAAAAAGGAACAACAATTATGCAACTGACAAACACTGTACACTTCAAGGCAGATTAGATAACTTTCACCTCCTTAAAATTATTGTTAAAGCTGTTTTATTATTATTATATTTATTGTTTTTTTTGTTTGGTTTTTTTTGTCAGCGTGAGTGTATTGTAGTCATCACGTTTCCCGGCCCACCTCTTGATCTATTATTATTATTATTATTATTATTATTATTATTATTATTATTAATATACTATTATTAATTCATCAAATTGTTAGATAAATTCTTCTTTTTAATATTATTCTTTACTTTTAGTTTTTATTATTTGTATATTATCATTACTATAGTAACGTTTTTTTATTATTATTATCATTGTTTTGTTTGCAGCGCTTTATTATTCAACTTTTTTTTCCCACTCTTCCTCTTCAGTTTTTTTTCTTTTTTTTTCCAGTTTTTTTTTTTTTCCTTTTTCTTGTCCTATTTCCTTTCTTCTACTTACTATTATTATTATTATTATTATTATTATTATTATTATTATTATTATTATTACTATTATTACTCATTATTATCATTTTTGGTCCTCTTCCTGATTTCCCAACCTCCCCTCACCTCCTCACTATTATCATTAATAGTATGACTTTTGCTCTTGTTGCCATTGTTGTCGTTGCTATTCTGACTTAACCTCCCGTTGTCTCCTCATTGTTATTATTACACGTATTTCTACCATTGTCATTATTCAGGTTGCTGTAGTTGTTGTTGTAGTAGTGATAGTAGTAGTAGTAGATGTAGTAGTAGTCATTGTGGTTGTAACGATTGTATTTGTAGTTGGGATTGTTGAAGTAGTAGTTGTAGTAGTTTCTGTAGTAGTAGATGTCATTGGTGTAGTGGTACCAGAAGTAGTAAAGGTGTTGGGGTAGTAGTAGTAGTAGTCTGTGTAGTAGTATCAGATGTAGTAAATGTTGTTGATGTAGATGTTGTAGTACTAGTGATTACTGTAGTAGTAGTAGTAGTAGGAGACGTTGTTGTAGTAGTATCAGTGGTAGTAGATGTTGTTGTAGTATCAGTAGTTGTAGACGTAGTAGTAATAGTTGTTGTGGCTGTAGTAGCAGCTGCAATAGTAGTTGTAATATTAGTAACTTTCTGTAGTAGCAGTTGGTGTAGTACTTGTGATTTATGGTTATTGTCAGTTATTACTGTTGTCCTTTCTCTTTACTGTCATCATTACTATCATACATTACTAGCATTGCCACTCTATACCAGTGACTGGTTTATTTCTATTTGTTTATTTATATCTATGACACTTGCTTCATTTATTGACTGTTATTGACCCTTATGTATGTACTCTGACCTGTCCACCATGTTACCTTTACATGCACACACACACACGCACGCACGCACGCACGCACGCATGGACCTGCCAGTACCTGACCCTATTGTTGTTGTTTTTGTTTTTCGTTGTTGTTTTTTATGTTTTATTTTCTTTGTATGATCCCAATTTGTGTACCTTTTTGCATATTCTAATAAAAAAAAGGAAAAACAATTATAAAGACAAAAAAACAAAAAAAAGAGGGCAAAAGACAGGAAAAAAGTATTTTAAAACCATTATTACATCAGTTCCTCCAGTATTATACATGGGTCAACAATGTTACACATATATATACAGTAGGCCAGTGGGTGCAGGCAGTATGGTGATCTTGCAGACGATGACAGGGTTATACCTTAAAACGGTTATCCTTGGCATTTGACAAATAATTAATAAACAGTTTCCAGGTGGCTTTGAAGCCAGCAATGTTATCAGAAAGATTGTGTCTTAGTCTCTCTAAATGTAAAGTGCTAGAAAATTCTGAAAGCCAGGATTTAAAAAAGCATGTAATTCTTGCAATGTTTTTGAGGTGATAGTATGCTGATTTACTAACTGCTTTGACATGACTACTGAAACTCAGATCTGACTCCAGAGTCACACCAAGATTCTTGACCTTATTTTTTTGTTTGTTTGACCCACTCCCAGAGCCAAGGTGCGCAGTTTTGTAAAAAATAAAAATAAATCATAATTCTTCTTAAAAATCATGATTGTTTCAAAGTTTTGACCATTATCAGTGAATTAGTGGCATGAAAAAAAATAGATTTTCATTATTTTTCTGACCCCACTGGCATGTTTGTTTGTTTTACGCGTGGTCACATTAATTAAATCATGTTTACGTATTTGCATTGAAAAAAATCAAAAGCATTCAAGTTATAAAACATTTCACCCATAAAACTCCGCCCTCTTTTGAAAAGAGCACAATCTCATTTGAATTTAAAGTGACAGTCACCAAAACGCCACAAATAGGACCAAAGCCTGAAAGGGTCAGTTTCAGAGAGTTATAAAACATTACTTGTGTGGTATTTTGAGCTGAAAATTCACAAACACACTCGAGAGACATCATAGACTTATTTTATTTATTGTAAAAAGGGGCATAATGGGTGCTCTTTAATAACGTTTAGGTATTTGCAT
>CAIGQZ010001236.1:8090780-8103176 GCA_903798205.1 Danio tinwini | reverse complement strand
TATATATATATATATATATATATATATTAGGTGCTTTAAAATACAAAACTTTTAGGGACAACTTTAGCATAAGGTTGTATTAGGTAATGTTATTTAATGTATTTACTAACAATCAATGAACAAAACATGTATTACAGTATTTATTCATCTTTATTTTTGTTGTGCTGGTTGAAAGTCTCTTCACATTCCAATAGTAATGAATAAAGTAAATGATCTAAATGCGTTTATATGTATTTTTATGTTCTGGGTGAGACATAAGAATAAAAAATTTTTCTTTATTTATTATTATTATTATTATTATTATTATAGATGTTATCGTTGTTATTAATTGATGTTTCTTTTCTTTGAGGATAACTCCGCCTTGCACCTGCCACAAATCAGGCTTGTCTGCTTTATAAGCGGAAGCTGAATGTGCGTCTGGGTGGCTCTTTGTTTTTCAGTGCGTGTCTGACCGATCGTCCAGATCGTTGCTCTATTAAGAGTACGACCCGTACTTGTTGAGAATCTCTATATATTTTGTCCTGATGAAGGTTTGTGAATTCTGTGCACATCTTGTGCAGCCGCTGCTGAGGAGCCATGCGAGTGTTGTGGTTTATTCAATTCTTTGTTGATCCATGCTTTATCTATGCTTTATCAATGTTCTTTGTATGTCTAAGTAGTTATTTTTGATTGAGTAACATTGTTTAATTATATATTTTTGTTGCCATTTTATTTTGATAAGGACACTTGATTTTTTTGGTCTCTAAATAAATTGAGAATTGTATTTTTCTGAGTTGCGTGTCCTTTTATGTTACTTACCCCGCCCTAGCCGAGCCTTAAAAAATTGGGGTTCGTAACACAGGCCGACAATTCCCATAATTCTGATAAGTAGCCCAAACTGTCTGTCAACAATTGTAGGTTTGTACAACTGCACACATTCGCTGTTTGTGCGTGCACACGAGAGAGAGAGAGTGACAGTGGTATATACAAACGCTGAATCAAAACTTTTAAACTGAATCAATATTGGAGTTAGTTTTGCACGCTGGAGGAAGGATGACACCATGGATGAAGTGTTTTTTTTTAGACAGGTAATGTTCTGCTTTGAAACTATTTTAGTCCCGCAAGATGTATATTGTGTTGTTATGAATGTGTTATATGCACTGAAGTGTTGTTTAGCCACTGAAATCTTCTGGCGAAAGATTGATGCGACTATTTTCTGTTTCATGAGGTCTTTTTACAGCATCGATAATGTAGATTTATATTTAGTTTAACAACAAAACATCAGTGAATAGCACTATTCCGCCTAGCCTGCTTTACTGAACGCTAAGGAGGGGTTTGTACGGTGGTAAAACACTTTTACCAGTCCCCAAACAAATGTACAATTACAGATTCTTTACAGAAAGGAACTGTACCACACACTGGAAGTGACGTGGAATGTACCACACACCCGAACCCACATAGCAAACAGACTTGGCTTAAATGTGGCCTCATTATGGCACTGCTGGCGTGTTGCCGGCACTGACATGCATAATGTGAGCCGAATGTGGGCCATGCATGGCAATGATGGCACTGCATGCATGACGGCAAACTACATTTGGGCCTGTTGTGGATGGGAGGTGTGTGGCCCCGATCAGTGTAGTGACTGTTCACATTATTTAGGTAACATTAGGCTGGGTTATGGCTCAGTTTTTGGGGTTTTTGGTTAAAGTATAAACTTATAGCTGACAATCAGTACCAATAAGAAACCTATTTTGGCCCAGTTCAGGGCCAGTTATGGGTGATAAATTGTTGGAGATTCAGGCCGGTTATGGCCCATGTGTGGCCCTTGTCTTTAATCCAGTTATGGGCCACTTCAGGACTGTCATTCTTTGCGTTACCTGGGCCGAGAGAAAACTTATTGTGTGGCCCAGAGCTAGGCCAGAAAACATTTGCTATGTGGGAAAATATCAGCTCGCTTGACTTTGTAGACACAGGTTAACATGAGTCTACAACCATAAAAATCGTGGTTTGATCAAGTGCGATAAAACATAATTTTGTCATTTAGAGCTATACTGAGAAAATATCAGCGTGAGAGTTTGTAGAAACATGTAAACGCAAGTACATGGAATCAATCAAAGCACAGCATATGTTGACTGATAAAGATATCAAAACCAGCTTCAACATCTAGTCCTGAACAGCTCAGTTAGACAGGTCTATTGATACTCATGCTAAACCTTTTGACTTGGGTTTGAATCCCGTTGATGACATGTCAATTATAATCATTTATTTACATTATTTCGGTTATATACTGTTCTGCCACACAAATATTAAAATCAATAATGTTTACAATCACACTGACACCAAATAATGAGAATATTTATTTGGTATGAGCATGTTTTGTTGCTGTGAAAAAATGACAAATCTGCCAATCGGCAAACGTGAATAGTTTACATCTGGAAAGTAAACTGTAACGCCGGCTTCGTTCAGTTTACTTTTAAGAGTCCTCAAGCAGATGTTTACACCGTGTACATTTGACATCATGTCCACGATTACAGCGTTTAAGTGGCCCTTGTTAAAATATTGAACACATTGATGCAGTATGTCTAGTGTTTCCGTCTGGTCTGGTCCTCCATACACCGACCACACAAAAAGCAAAACCGCGTTAAGCTGCTCATGTGTTTGCCACAAAACGGGCAAAACATCCCTCGACCGCAGTCCACATTCTGTCACCATAAACTTTATTTACGCCATTTACTCCACAACACGAATTTACCGCGCTCACCACCAATGACAACAACACTTTTCCCCGCGTCACTCCCGGTGTGTGGTACATGCCATGTCACTTCCGATGTGTGGTACATTCCCTTTCCGTAAAGAATCTGTAATTGTAAATTTGTTTCGGGACTGGTAAAAGTGTTTTGCATCTTGTTCATTTTTTTCTAAAATGTAAATTTCTTTCGTCCTTGGTAAATTATTTTTTTCTATGTCATTGTGTTTTATGATAGCTAGAAATGTTTTTTTAAATGTAAATTTGTCCCGAGCTTTGTAAAAGCGTTTTAATCTTTGTAATATTGTTTTGCACTTCCCGGCCACCGTAGGTTTGGGAACAAATGAATCGCTAAACGATTCATATGGGAGTTGCTGGGATAATTAGGTAAATATAAATTCATATTATAAGACCATGAAAGTGTTTTTTGACCTTGCATGCATATCAGCCTGTTATTGGAGACCCATAAAACCGAAATATGACCCTTTTTAATGTATAATAGGGGCTCTTTAAATGTTTTTTGATTTTTATGCTTTTAAAATATATATATTTTTAACATTAAAAAAGTATTTGATATTCAGAAAGTCAAAGTTCATGATCACGTATTATTATAATTATTATTTTCAGACTGTAATCTGAAGTTAAATCAACAGCATATTTGTAACTCTCTTCTCAAGTTATATTGTGTATTATTTACACATGAATCCACTGGAGTATATGGGCTGTAGCTTCAGCTGGAAAAAGAAAACAAATGTGTGTATATATGAATCCTGCAGCAGACGCCGTAGGGTTTAATAAACAATACACAATATCTCAGTCCCTCTTTGCTCTTTGGCCTTTCATTATTGTGCAGTCAAGCGTTCAAACCTGCCGGGACGCCTCAAATCTGCTGAACTGACAAAACAGTGAACATATGTGTGTCAAACACTCGACTTTTACCACATTTAACACTCATGCTGTACTTGTGCTGCCGCTCCGGGTCTTATAGTGATTTTCAGACAAAAGAAATCCCCGTTATCAGTCACGTCTGGCGGATTTAAGGGCGGATCGATGCCTGCTGAAATCAATAGGCTTATTAAAGCTGCGTTTTAGTGAAGAGAAAAGCTGATTATCCTGACTCCAGAACTGTCCACTCTGATGAGCCTGACAGCGGGAGAGGTCACAGAGGTCACTGGAGGTCAAAAGGTCACGGCGAGCCCAAATCACACTTCACAATCATGTGTACATTTGGACGTGGACACAGAGAAATAAGCTCTGTAACCAGCTATGATGTTCAAAAAAATGTTTAATTTTTATTCATTCATTTATTTTCCTTCAGCTTAGTCTCTATTTCAGAGGTCACCACAGTGGAATGAACCGCCAACTTATCCAGCATATGTTTTGGGCAGTGAATGCCCATCCAGCCACCATCCAGTACTGGGAAACACCCATACACTCCGGAGGAAACCTGCAAACTGGAGAACACGCAAACTCCACACTGAAACATCAACTGACACAGCCGAGACTCGAACCAGCAACCTTCTTGCTGTGAAGCAACAGTGCTAACCACTGAGCCACCATGCCACCCCTTGTTTAATTTCTATAAGTGCATTTTTTTTGTAATTGCTATATTATTTAGATTTACTAGATGCAGGCTGAGTTAATCCACCATGTTGCCAGATTTAGGTAATTTAACGCATTATCTGTCAGTAGGGTGCTTAGGTTTACGTCCCTTTTTTGCAATTAGATCCTAATCTAATCTTGACAATATATATATATCGTTGGACAAGACTTCTGCATTCATATTTTACCACAGTTTTTTTGTTATGTAGGAAGAGTAATAGATTTAAACACATTTACTGTCACCCTACAACCTGTGGGCCCATTTACTGTTACATATTTAATCCATAATTTTGTATTCCAAACATAAAGCAGTCATGACAAACTATATATGAAAGCTAAAAATGTCTAGTTTTCATATAGGGTGATGGATTTTTGATCGATATTACCTAGCAACAGTTTTTTTTATTAATTTGCAACAAGGATACTGATCAGATCAAAGTTGAAAAAAGCATTACTTCGCTAAAGCAATCCACATGTAAAATGATGTTTTTAGATGTTTTTAGATGCAAATACCACCAAACTGCTCATACTACTTTAGTATTTTATGTCTGTTTTACAGATAATGTCAAAAGCAAAATACAGTTCATATTTCACAAAACATAGAGGGCGCTCTTGTATGGTTACCAATGGAAACTGAATGTCATCTGGTGGTCACGTCTGGTACTGCGGTCAAACAAAATCCTACCGAAATCCTATTTTTTGAGATATCAAATTTGGAATATAATTTGTTCGGATATTTAGCTTTGATTTTCTGTCAATTTTAGGCTAACACATGTTTTTACATTACATGTTTTATGTGTTATAATAACATTTGTTTCGTTTCATAAACATAAAAGCACATAACTTTTCAAAAAATCTTTTTTTTTATCTGTCTTTAAAATGAGACTAAGCTTAAATTTGTGCATCCAAGCATTGAAGATTGGCATTCATTTAAGTTGAACATGTTATTTTCATGTCTAAAGTGGAGGCGACAGATAAGGGGTTAAGCATTGTGTTTTTAGACTTGGGTTAAAATAGTTAACGTCACATAATTAATAATAATAAGTTATTTGGGTGTTAATGAAGTGAGAATATGAAGGTTGGGTTTGGTGATTCTGTATCCTGTTTTTGTATTTTGTATAGAAGAATTTAACGTACACTAAATAATATGGGGTTGTTGTAACATTGGTTTAGACATTGGTCAATTTTTCATGTTAAAAAAATATTAATTTCAATGATTGAATTTTTTTACTGTAAAATAAGTTTGCTGCATGAATTAGTTTGACAAGATCCAGGCTGAATGACTGAGCTCTAGAGGGCGCTCTCTGCTTTACCATGCTGCCAGATCTAGGTCGTTTAAGCATTAAATTTAAGTTTTCTTTTTTAACTGTAAAATAATATTGCTGTATGATAAAATTTTACGAGATGCATGCTGTGAGAATGAGCTCTAGAGGGCGCTCTCTGCTCCACCATGTTGCCAGATCTAGGTCATTTAAACGGTGCCAGCTATGAGGTTTAGACCTTGGTAAATATTTCATGTTCAAAGATCCAATTGTAATTACGATGAGTAAAAGTTTTTTTTCTGTAAAATAATTTTGCTGCATGAATTAATTTGACAAGATCTGGGCTATGACCTCTAGAGGGTGCCCTCTGCTCCACAGTGTTGCCAGATCTAGGTCATTTGAGCATTGTGTTTTTAGACTTGTTTTAAAATAGTTACCACCACATAATTAATAATAAAAGGTTTTTTGGGTGTTAATGAAGTGAGAATATGAAGGTTATATGAAAGAAATTCTGTATCCTGTTTGTAAAATACAAATGTGTGCATATATATATATATATATATATATATATATGGGGTTGTTGTAAAAAAATATATTAGGTTTTTCAGCTTTTTACCCACATTTGTTTTGTTAATATTTGACCTAACTTTGGGTTGCAGCAACCCAGCATTTTTTGAGACTATTTTGGTGCATTTTCAATGGTGGTTGTTTTGTTTGTTTTTTGCAACAATATCTGGCAACACCACCAATTTGTCAATATGCATTAAATGTTCATTCGAACAAGAAATGAGGCACTTTAAATAATGTGTTAACAAAGATGAACTTTAAAAATTACTGGGTTGTTATAAACCATCGTTGGGTCAAATAAGGACGAAACCAACTTTGGGTTCATTTAAAAACACTACTGTTAGATTTGTCAATATTTGACCCAGCATTTGGTTAACATAATCCAACAATTTATAGGCTGTAAATTCTTGATGTATTGACATGTAAAATGGGAAGATGAAAAGAAAATGATAAAAGCGACTCATGTAAACATGTCAATCATAATATTATTCAGAATGAGGTAAGTAATTAGATTGCTAACGTTCATGCACTGATTGCAAAACAGAGAGAGAGTCCCGTGATCTGTTCTACCCTACTAAATTCTACCCAAAAAAATACGGATGTGAGTCAGTGAGAAATGCAAAAACCTTGGAATACACTTAATCACACTTTCTAAGCTCCTGCAGGTCTAGCCAAGAAAATGCATACTTTGTTCCAATGAAATGGCTGTTTTTCCTGCCAAAAATACATCTGTCAGCGTTCATGCATTGTAAATCCTGCATGAGTGTTGATATTGGGTCCCACATGAGGCTGTTCGCTTTCTTTTCTGTTTCTCAGGACATTTTGTGCAACCTCTGCCAAACCAATTTGACCTGAAATATGTATTTGCAGTAGCCCTTGAGATTTTAAGGTAATGTTTCAATAATTTTATCGTTTGTGTGTGTAAGTGTGCTCATTATTGTTGTAGTTTACCCTTTTGTTTCATAATTTTCAATTTTATTTTTATTTAATTTACTATCTTCTCTTTTTATCAACAATCGCTTTGAGAATCGCGTTTGAGAATCGCTTGTTTTTTTTATTATTAATTTGATTGTATTTAGGCAAGGCAAGTTTATTTATATAGCACATTTCATACACAGTGGCAATTCAATATGCTTTACATAAACAAGAATAAAAAGACAAATATAAGAAAATAAAAGAAAGCAAATAATAAGAATGATTAAAAACAGGTAAAAATGTGTTAAATGGGTTATAAAAGAATAAAAAGAAAAGACACAATAGTGCGATCTGTCGGATGTAGCACAGTGCTCATTCAGTAAAGGCACAGCTAAACAGATGTGTGTTCAGTCTTGATTTGAATGTGCCTAATGTTGGAGCACATCTGATTATTTATGAACGCTGATTCCAGCAGCAGGGGGCGCTGTTAGTAGTTGAAAGCCGATTCGAAACCCGGCTTTGACTGAACTCTTGGAATTTCTAGTTTATATGATCCTAAAGATCTGAGTGATCTGTTAGGTTTGTATCCAGTGAGCATATCTGTAATGTATTGAGCTCCTAGGCAATTTAGTGATTTATAGACAAGTAATAATACTTTAAAGTCTATTCTGAATGTAACTGGGAGCCAGTGTAGAGACCTGAGGACAGGTGTGATGTGCTCTGATTTCCTACTTCTGGTCAGAATCCTGGCCGCAGCGTTCTGGATGAGCTGCAACTGTCTGACTGTCTTTTTGGACATTTATTTAAAGTATGCTATGTATATAGACTAAATTAATTCATTTTTAACAGGTGTATTGATTATTTAAGTTTTAATTAATTTTCTTTTTGAATTAATTATCATTTTTTTAAACATCTTCTGAAAATGTTCACTAAATATTTACAAAAAAAAAATTCAAACACTTTTTCATTTGATCCATGTCTTGTTTTTTTCTTTTCTCACTCTCGTTTCGTCCTCTTCTCATTGTCGTCTCATCTCTTTCTACTCTTGTTTTCATTGTCATCTCAGTCTTCTTCTTGTCATCTGTCATCTTGTTCTTGTTCTGATCTTTATTATTGTCTTTTTTCTCCTCTCCATTTCCTCATCTTCATATTTTCTTCTCATCTCATTCTTGTCCTGTTCTCGTATTTCTCTCAAATTTGTCTAGCTTTAGTTCATTTTTTTTGTTTCATTCGCATTTTGTTTTCATTCTCATTTCATTGTCTAGTTCTCATCTTATTTTCATTCAATTCAATTCAATTCATCTTTATTTGTATAGCGCTTATACAATGTAGATTGAAGATAGATAGAAGATTATAGTAAATTAAAACAGTGTCAGTTCAGTTTTCAGAGTTTAAGTTTAGTTCAGTTTAGCTCAGGTCAGTGTGGTTTAATAATCATTACTGAGAGTCCAAACACTGAAGAGAAATCCATTGATGCGCAACTCTACAGATCCCGAACCATGCAAGCCAGTGGCGACAGCGGCGAGGAAAAAACTTCACCAATTGGCGAAAGTGAAGAATTTAAAAAACCTCGAGAGAAACCAGGCTCAGTTGGGCACGACTATTTCTCCTATGGCCAAACGTCTTGTGCAGAGCTGCAGTATAGGCACAGTAAGCTGGAGAAGCTGGATGTCAGCAAGACTCGTCTGTCCCTGGAGCATCACAGGAATCAGTCTCATGCTCTCCACTCCTATATGACCACCGCAGCAGCTGCTCAGGATACGACCTGGTCCAGGATTATGAAAACCTTGGCATCATCTCTTCACAGGTCTTGGATTGCATCAGCGGCGCTGCATAATCTCTGGGAGCCTCTGGATGAGTATCCCCAGTGGAAATAGAGAATAAAGAGAATAATTAGCATAGCTGCTGTTCATTGTGTATATAAACGAGATGCGTGGAGCACATTTTTGGATCATACCGTTATGTGATGCATTGAGTGTATACTTTACTAAAAAGATTCCTGTCTCAGTTCTCATCTGTTTGTCATCTTTTCTTCTGTTTGTTTTAATTTTGTTTTTTTCTCATTCTTATCTTATTCTGATTTAAGTCATAATCTTCTTTACATCTTTTCTCCTGCTTGTTTTCGATCTCATCTTCTCGTTCTTATTTTATTCTCATTCCTGTCTCAGTTCTCATCTGTTTGTCATCTTCTTCTGCTTGTTTTAAGTTTCATATTTTCTTATTCTCATCTGATTCTTAATTATGTTTCATCTCTTTTTCATCTTTTCTTCTGCTTGATTTAATTGCATATTTTTCTCTTTCTCATCTTATTCTCACTCCTGTCTCAGTTCTCTTCTTTTTTTTCATCTTTTCTTCTGCTTGTTTTCAATTTCATTTATTTCTTATTCTCATCTTATTCTCATCTCTGTCTCAGTTCTCATCTCTTTTCCACCTTCTGTTTGTTTTCAATATCATATTTTCTTATTCTCATCTTATTCTCATTCCTGTCTCAGTTCTCATCTGTTTGTCATCTTTTCTTCTGTTTGTTTTAATTTCATTTTTTTCTCATTCTTATCTTATCTGATTTAAGTCATAATCTTCTTTACATCTTTTCTTCTGCTTGTTTTCGATCTCATCTTCTCGTCCTTATTTTATTCTCATTCCTGTCTCAGTTCTCATCTGTTTGTCATCTTCTTCTGCTTGTTTTCAATTTCATATTTTCTCTTTCTCATCTGATTCTTAATTATGTCTGTTTCATCTATTTTTCATCGTTTCTTCTGCTTGATTTAATTGTATATTTTTCTCTTTCTCATCTTATTCTCACTGCTGTCTCAGTTCTCATCTTTTTTCATCTTTTCTTCTACTTGTTTTCAATTTCATTTATTTCTCATTCTCATCTTATTCTCATTTCTGTCTCAATTCTCATCTGTTTGTCATCTTCTGCTTGTTTTAAGTTTCATATTTCTCTTTCTCATCTTATTCTCATTTTTGACTCAGTTATAATATCTTTTCATCTTTTCTTCTGCTTTTTTATTCTCATCTTAATCTCGTTCTTATCTTATTCTCACTTCTGTCTTGTTTCTCATCTTTGTCATCTTCTGCTTGTTTTTAGTTTCAGATTTTTTTCTCTCAACTAATTCTTGTTTCATCTCAGTTTTAGTTTATTTACATCTTTTCTTCTGCTTTTTATTATCATCTTAATATCATTCTCATCTTATTTTCATTTCTGTCTCAGTTCTCATCTGTTTGTCATCTTCTGTTTGTTTTCAATATCATATTTTCTCTTTCTCATCTCATCTTGAATTTGCTTTTTTTTCATTCTCATCTTACTCTCACTCCTGTCTCAGATTTCATCTCTTTTTCATCTTTTCTTCTGCTTGTTTTCAATTTCATCTTATGTTGCTTAACTTGTCTCGTTATGAGGTTTAAAAATCATGTTTTGTGTTGAATCTCGAATTGTAATTCAGTAAACTCCTCTTTCTGTGTGATGTTGTCTTTTCAATTTTATGTCATTCTTGTCTAGTTTTGTTTTCTTACTCTTCATTTTTGTGTTTTTGTCTCATTCGTCTCTTGTTTTTAGTCTGATCTCATTGTCATCTTGTTCTCATTCTTATACTCATTGTATTGTTTCTCATTTTCTGTTCTTTGTTTTGTTTTTGACTTATTCTTGTTCTGTCTCCTTTCCTCCTTGTCTTGTTTTCTTTAGTCTCATTCTCATCCTTGTTGTATTCTGATTTTGTTGTCTTGTTTTCACTGCCATTTTATTCTTGATCTTATCTTATTCTCACTCTTGTCTCAATTTTATTTCTTTTTCATTTTTTCTTCTCCTTGTTTTCAATCTCACTTATTCTCATTCTCATCTTATTCTCATTCCTGTCTCAGTTCTTATCTCTTTTTCGTCTTTTCTTCTGCATGTTTTCATTTTCATCTTATCTTGCTCGTCTCGTCTCATTCTGGAGTTGAGAAATCATGTTTTGTGTTGAATCTTGAATTTTAATTCAGTACTTTCCTCTTTCTGTGTAAATAGATTCACATATTACCCTAACCCTGCTAAATGAAATCTGTCTTGTCTTTACTATGTTGGCACATCTGCTGATTGTTTGAGCATTTATTTCTAGCTGAAGACATACTCTGTTATCCAAAAGCAATAATTAATTTAGTAAGTTGGCCTTGCATTGCAGAGCTTTATAAATACACTGTGTCTCATGCAGTCCAGGCCTCTGAAACAGCAGGTCTCTGACAAACAGGCATTTCTGATGTAGCAGCAGGAGAAATGTTTTCCACGAAGCCTTCGGGATGTTTAATAACACTGCTTTTCCAATTTTAGGCCAACTCCAAGGTAATAAAATCTGTCCAAGGGGACTGAAAAGCACAAACCAAATACCTGCATGCCTGGAGGACACCAAATGATGACAAAATAGATACAATTTCCTGGTGTACCAATAAATGCTCAAGTACAATTGGAAAAGTGCTGGGGAAAGAAATGAGATCTGATATGATGTTGACACACACACCGAATAACCTCCCAAACCAGTCTCTCAGAAACACACAGATAATGATAGAAATCTGCTCAAATGTCAGAAAGATTAGAGGCACATACACACTCAAACTGTTGAACGAGATGAGAATGAGAAAAGATGGGGAGCAAAAAAACACCTGGAGCATATGATGTGTAGAGAACATGACAAGGACGAGATGATAATCAGAGAAGCGGAGGAGCATACAAACACGTGGAGTGCAGAATGAGACGAGAATGAGAAACAAAAATGAGGAGTAAACAAAGACCTGGAGTGCACAGTGAGACGAGAATGACAAAATATGAAGAGCAAACAAACGCCTAAACTGCAGAATAAGAAAAGATGAGCAAACAAACAACTAGAGCACAGAATGAGACAAGAACGAGAAGAGCAAACAAACACCTGGAGCACAAAATGAGATGAGAACAAGTTAAAATGATGAGCAAACAAACACCTGGAGCTCAGAGTGAGAAAAGATGAGCAAACAAATACGTGTAGCACAAAATTAGATGGGAACAAGACGATGAGTAAACAAACACCTGGAGCTCAGAATGAGACAAGAATGAGAAAAGATGATGATCAAACAAACACGAGGAGCTCAGCATCAAAAAATATGAGCAAACAAATACCTGAAACTCAGAATGAGACGAGAATGAGAAAAGATGATGAGCAAACAAACACTTGGAACTCAGAATGAGATAAGAATGAGAAAAGATGATGAGCAAACATATACCTGGAACTCAGAATGAGATGAGAATGAGAAAAGATGAGGAGCACACAAACACCTGAAGTGTAGAATGAGAAAAGATGAGCAAATAAACACCTGGAG
>CAIGQZ010001236.1:8020500-8057985 GCA_903798205.1 Danio tinwini | reverse complement strand
ATACCTGTATCCTGCACTTGCTGCTATTGCACTCCTGGTTAGACCTAAACTGCATTTCGTTTCCTTGTACTTGTACATGTGTGATGACAATAAAGTTGAATCTAATCTAATCTAATTGCTAATGTAATTGAATATTGCTGGCAAAATTTGCACACTGTTAGCATGTTTAGCACACATGTTTCAAGCATGATGTAGCATTGTTAGCTTGACTGAGCACATTGACAAGTTTAGCACGAGGCTAGCATGTTTCATGATTTTGTACACTAGCTGGATTATATTAATTCATTCATTTTCCTTCAGCTTAATCCCGTTACTCATCAGAGGTCGCCACAGCGGAATGAACCACCAACTATTCCAGCATATGTTTAACACAGCGGATGCCCTTCCAGACGCAACCCAGTACTGGGACACACCCATACACACTTATTCACACACACGCTCATACACTACGGCCAGTTTAGTTCATCAATTCCCCTATAGCGCATGTGTTTGGACTGTGGAGCACCGGAGCACCCGGAGGAAACCCACGCCAACATGTATTTTTTTGTAGTCCCCAAACTTTGTTCGCTTTGCTAAGCTAACTCTGTAAAAGCCAATGTCTACCCTTTGCATTGAACTTTGAGCGTCTTACTTATGTTCACACAGCTACATTACACATCAACTAAAGTTTAAAGTATAATATCACAGTAGATCACCCCTTTAAAAAATGTGTTGAGTTTTACAGTTTAAGCTAACTAATAAGAGGATGTTTAACAAGACTTTTAAAGAGGATGTTTCTACACCTTTTAGTTTTCCACATAAAACATCTTCCAGTTTCCTGACGCTGTTATCAGCGATATTAAATGAGCGTTATATCAAGCTAACGTGACTACTGACAATACAGTGGAGTCAGCAGTGCGTGACTGGAGCTTTTCTTAGTGATAATGATGAATTCCATTAGCACTTAACAGAGGCACACAAACAATGAGGGGGCAGATCTGGAGGAGGTCAGGGTAGGAAACGGCAGCAGAGCGAGGCCTTCCTGAACTGGGATAAGAGGAAAAAAAGACCTCATGCTTGATAAAAAGATGTATATGAGACATCTCTTGAGTGTGCAAGAATTAACCTTCACACACACACACACACACACACACATACACACACACACACACACACACACACACACACACACACACACACACACACACACACGTCATGCAGATACAGCAGAGGGCAAAATTATTAGCCCTCCTGTCAAATATTTATTCTTTTTCAAATATTTCCCAAATGATGTTTAATGGAGCAATGACATTTTCACAGTAATTCCTATAATATTTATTCTTCTGGAGAAAGTCTTATTTGTTTTATTTCGGCTAGAATCAAAGCAGTTTTAAAAAAAACTATTTTAAGATCAATATTATTAACCTCCTAAATTAAGTAAAGTTTATGTATAAACAAATTTCGAGAGGAGCACGTGCTTATGATTGTTCTCAGCTGTCCTGCATTAACCCATGATCGATTATCCAATCAGACGACTCCTAACTTACTATAAATAACCAGAGTTTTCTTATCTCAATATCTCAATATCTCCAGTGATTAGCACTGCTGCCTCACAGCAAGAATGCCACTGGTTTAAGTCCCTACTAAATCAGTCTGCATTTCTGTGCGGAGTTTTCGCTTGTTCTCCCCGTGCTCGCGTGGGTTTTCCCCGGATTCCCCGGTTTCCTCCCACAGTCCAAATAACATGCACCCTAAGTAAATTGAACGCTCAAAATTAATACCATAGTCACTACCTCTCCTCAGTCATTCATTTCCACCATTCAGCTAGAATAAGCCGGGGGAGTTTATCGAGATCTACCTGAGCTCAAACTCCCCTCTCGCCCTGCAAATGGGAGGGAGCCCAGGGCTTGAGGATCTTACAAGCTCAGGGCTCTCACCCGGGACAGCATGCCAAACAAGCTTTATTATCAATCATCAGCTAAGTGTGAATTCTTGAAACCCCCTAAATTAAACACCAAAATACATTTTTTTTAGCTGTTGACAGTCTTATATGTGTCCCACTCTGCTCTAAACACTATGAGGACACATATATTGCAATAAAAAGTGAAACTTGGTTGTTTTTGTGTTATTTTGAGCAAATTCGTTCTTCCGGTTTGAAACTAATTTTTTAGGCTGCGTCACGACGATTAGAGACTTGTGTGTAGTCCAGAGTGGAGACTGGATGTCTGTACCAGCGAGTACATTTTGACGTCTCTGAGTGTGCAGCAATAATTCATGAGAAAGACTTGGTTCAAACCAATCAGCGCACTCTATTGTGTATGCGGTGAAACTTCATTACTACGCATGATAACTTCAAGACTGTTTTACCTGTTACAGTGTTCAGACGACAGAGAGACGCCTCGTTGTGTTGCCAAAACAAGTGAAAGAACTAGAATTTGGAGACATGGGTCATCAGTGTTGCATTTATTAATGTGCTGCAACGAAGGTTTTGTTTTCATTTTCCCTCTATTACAGCGCTGCTGGACTCACGTGTGGATTACAGTGCACGCGACGCGACAGAAATGCGTTTGTAAGGAACATTTTTTACCCGAGAGCTTTTCGCATCTGGAAATGGTGAAATCCTTTTAAAAAAGACACAGTTCCAGTGTGATTGTCCTGTCTTGACAGATTTGGTAAGTGTGTGCAGTGCAGTGCCCTTTGTTTAACCTAGGTGGCAAAGTTACTTCGTATCGTCAGCGGTGCTCTTTCAGTTTTTAAAGACATACCATAATCGCTGCATTTTGTGACAGGATAGTCTAGACACACACACGGCTTTCTGACGCTACCTACCGAGTGCATGTTACAGAGATTTTTTTCTTACATTTAATTTGATGTGGTATCAAATTAAAACCATTAAAACTCCACTCTTTCAGCAGTTCATCGCTTTCAATATCTCGTTTGTAATAGGGGACATGCAGGAAATATTCCTGAATAAAAAGTGAAAGTGCCAAACTGCAGTTAAAGTCGAAAAATTCATAATTTGATTACTGATGTCCATGTAAACGCAGTCACTCTCTTTCTCCTCTGCATTTGCGTGCCCAAACAGAAACTCCCATATTTGCAAATCCTTCCCTCTTTCCCTCCCCCGACACTCCCACCTAAACAAAGCTGGACACGCCCACTTTCCTGACTTTTTCCAAACTAGAGGTGTAAAAACACCCTGCTGAGACAGAGGGCTTTCATGGCCCTTTAAGAAATATCCCCATTTTAGAGACTGCCGCTTTAAATTCCAATGTAATCCAAATAAATTTCTCAGTAGCGTGTCGGTAGCCTCGCTACTTTCTAAATCAAATAGCTCTTCTGTAGTAAAGCTATTTTTTGTAGTTAAGTAGTGCAGTAGCGTCCTCACAAGCTACATTTACCGATCGCAGATCTGTGAGTGATGCCACCGACAATCACAGAGCTGTGAGGCCGGCGTCTAGTCGATGAAAGTAAATCCATATGATGGCGAGAATGACGATTTCTTCTTCTTCCTGTTTTATGGTGGTCGACAACAAACTTTATGGTGCATTATTGCCATCTCTTGTTCTGAGGTGCGTTTCCTAAACAATGACATATCTCGTGGCTGAACTATCATAGTACGATGCATTGTTTGGGAAAAGAACAATGTAGTGACGAGTGTTTCCCAAAACCCGTAGTTTTTCTGTCGCAGATCTATCATTTGAACCACGTTAGCTATAATGTAAAATGCCCATAAAACGGGGTGGAGTAACTACTTCTTTAGAGAAGAACCCCATAATTTCTTTGTGCAATTATACACGCACACGCATTTAAAATAAAATCCAATATTAATTTGGTAAAAGCGTGCACTCGTTTTGCATATAATTGAAATATATGTAAAGGACACATATAGTGCCTGTGTTTGCTTTACAAATATTATTGAGAATATTCCATAGTCTATTCTAAAACATAAAATCACTTACAAAAGCGAACACCTATTTTAATATCATATATAAATCATATAAATAAATAAATAAATAAATAATGAGGCTATTTAATAAGAAATGAAATTTAATTATCATTTATTATTTTAAAAAATCCTATTTCAATAATAATATTAATGATGATGATGATGATCTTTATTATTATTAAGTAGGATATTGTTTATTTATTTTTTAAGAGTCTGCTTTTACAATTTGACACTTGCAAACCACTGCAGAAATGTTCTAAGCAGCAGGCCCATGTCATATACAGTACAGATACTTAATAAATAACTCTTTTATAAATTAAAAGCATTAATGTATGCTATGTTTTTTGTTTACACAAGCTTTGGAGATGTAATATAAATTCCGCTTTTAAAAAATAGTCACCTATAGCTTTCGCCATGAGGCTGTGTTCAAAATGATATCAATGTTTTCAAAGTGCACTGTGAAGGGAGCGCAATTGTAAACATGAAGATCGCTAAAACTGAACTGTAAAAATACGTTGAAAGCAAATTACACCTAAGAGAGATTAACTTAATGCTTTTTTATTTTTAATAATTCCAAATTTGAATGTTAGAATGTTCTAAATGAAAAAAGGGCATAGGGGGGATAAGTGGGAATAGAACACAACCAGGATCTATGTTTCTGCAGCTCCAGAGGTGTCATTTCAAGTGCTAAAGTTTGTGACGCAGTTTGCGAATGTTTTGTTGGAGCGATGGATTTGGGAAACGGCTAGAATAAAAGCAGTTTTAAAAAAAAACTATTTTAAGATCAATATTAACCCCCTTAAAGGGTCACGAAACACCAAAATACATTTTTTGAGCTATTGATAGTCTTATATGTGTCCCACGCTGCTATAAACACTATTAGGACACATATATATTGGACTAAAAAGTGAAAATTGGGTGTTTTTGCGTTATTTCGAGCAAATTCGTTCTTCCGGTTTGAAACTAATTTTTGAAGCTGCGTCTCGGCAATTAGATACTTGTGTGTATTCCAGCGTGGAGACTGGATGTCTGTACCTGCGAGTGCATCGTAACGTCTCTGAGTGTGCAGCAATAATTCATGAGAAAGGCTTTGTTCAAACCAATCAGCGCACTCTATTGTGTATGCGGTGCAACTTCATTAATATGCATGATAGCTTCAAGACTGTTTTACCTGTTACAGTGTTCAGACGACAGAGAGACGCCACGTTGTGTTGCCAAAACAAGTGAAAGAACTAGAATTTGGAGACATGGGTCATCAGTGTTGCATTTATTAATGTGCTGCAACGAAGGTTTTGTTTTCATTTTCCCTCTATTACAGCGCTGCTGGACTCACGTGTGGATTACAGTGCACGCGACGCGACAGAAATGCGTTTGTAAGGAACATTTTTTACCCGAGAGCTTTTCAGAACGGCAAATCAACAAACTATCTTTGTAACGATGGAACTTGCGACCTTAGTTGGCTAACGATGGTTTTGGGAAACGCACCCCAGGTCAGTGATGTCACCAACCAATTAGGCACCAATTAACACGAGAAATTTCCTTAATGGAAAGATGACTGAGGGAGAGGAGTTATTTCTGAAGCAGGATTTCTCATTCCTCGAGCAGTACATGTTAAGATGCAATAACGTTAATTCTGATGCAATTGAACAATGGAACAATGGAAAGTATTTGCAAAGTCGAGAACATGGAATCGGTGCTATGTGGGTTACTCTTCAGTGTTTGGACTCTAAGCAGTGAATAATAAACCACACTGACCTGAACGTAAACTCTGAAAACTGAACTGACACTGTTTCAATTCACTATAATCTTCTATGTGAAGCTGCTTTGACACAATCCACATTGTAAAAGTGCTATACAAATAAAGATTATGTGTCGAAGCACTAACCATTAGACTATTGGCACTGACATACTTTAGTAATCTGTAGTAAGTACTATAATGTTTTTGAACTACACAATAGTGAAGTACTCAAATTAATTTGTTGTGGTATATAGTTTACTGTAGTAAAGGCTAAAGTATACTATGGTAATTTACTTTTACTTCATACTAAAGCCTGGTTTATACTTCTGCGTCAAGTGATCGCCGTAACCCACGGTGTATGCCTTGCGCGTAGCCGTGCATTTATACTTCTGCGCGCTGTTTCTGTTTTTTTTCTGCAATACACTTCTGAAACGCTAGCTGGCAGTAGGTGTTTATGTTTCTCTGTGTCGAGTTTCTTCGCTGGTGTTCTGTTTTTTTTTTTGAACACTTCCTTAATGTACAAGTGGCTCAAATTCGCTCATTTTGAGGCGGGAACAACTTTAATCATAAGGTAAACACAAAAAAGCGGAGCTCCTTCACGGGACTCCACACTTGTAAACACTCGCTGCAAAGGGCGCGCGGCTCTCACCTCCGCCCACACTCATCAGCGCTACCAAGCCGACCAATCAGAGCTTGCGCTACGCGTACACGTTACATTTTTTGAGAGGTGTGCGTCAACGTCCCCGACAGTTACGACGAGGGGCTGTGTCCACGCGTAGGCTGCGCCATAGCATAAGCATGCGCTTGACGCAGAAGTATAAATCAGCCTTTATGATATTACATTATGTATTATAATTCATTAATGAAGAGTTGTTAATAATATACAATATAATGCTTATTCCTAAATATTTCCTTTTACTGTAAAGTACTATAGTATTTTGAATGTGTTTTATTTGATTTGTTTATTTTTGCTGTTATATATTATAGTTTGATTCTGTTTAGTACAGCATATTATTTGCAGTAAATACTGAACTAAACAATTCTGCCTCATATGCTTCATTGACAGTTTTATTGATCACTAAGATATGATCGACTTGGATTTAAGTTGCTTCGATTTAAAAATAAAAATAGTAAAAATAGCTTAGATGTAGCTAAGCTTGCCAAGTAGTTTCTAGCTTAGCTTGCTACATTTTCCAAAGGGTATCCTTTACTGTATGTTCACACCGAATGCGGCGACAGCGTCAAAGTAGCCGTAAGTCATTCATTTTCAATGGGAGTCGGGGTAAAGTCTAGATCGGATATGCGGCTGGCTGGAGGTGCGATATGCACATTAATATAGCAGCATTTTTTTATGACACTGTATAACAATAATTTATATTTTTACAGTACCGTGACGGTTGGGTTTAGGGTAGTAGTGGGGGAAGACGTTAATAAAATATAATAAATGGGAAATTTACCAAATAATATAATTAAGTCTCGTTAACTTTCACCCGCATCCATTTCCGATCTAGCAACAACCCAAGCAATCGGAATATAGTAGTCCACCACTTGAGAGGGGTTCAGAGAACACAGTCACTGTGAACTTTGGTTCCGACCACAGTTGTTTCACAGGGTTTCATTATAGCGGTCGCTGGATTTTCAATTATTTACAGGTTTTCTTACAGGGAAAAAAGATACTGGCGAGTCTTTGATGTGCATTAATGCTATGTGAAGTTTCACAAACTAATTTTGAGAGGAGCACGTGATAGGATTGACTACAGCTGGTCCCTATCACCAATCATTAACCAGCAAATCATATCATTTAAAATTTAATATAAATATCCAGCCTAAACTTCATTCCTCATCTTCGCTTTGGAAACCCCCCACCCCCCCATCCATCCCTTCTCCCTCCTCCTCAGTTTAGATTTCGGGCGACACGGTGGTCCAGTGGTTAACACTGTTGCCCCACAGCAAGGAAGTCAAGTTGGTTCAACGTTAGCTGAAACAGTCGACACTCTCTGTGCGGAGTTTGCATGTTCTCCCCGTGTTCGCGTGGGTTTTCCCCGGGTGCTCCGGTTTCCTCCCACACTCAAAAACATGCAACTACAGTCATAAGCACCTACTAAGTACAAACTAACATACTCAGCTGCCTATTCTCGGGAGGTTATCGAGAACTACCTGATCTCGTATCCCTCCTAATGCTTATTGACCAGGCGGGAGCCTTGGGCTCACCTATCTCTGAGCTCAGGGTTCTCTCCCGGGACAGCATGCCAAACTAGCTAATATAGTCAAGCATTATCTAAGTGTGAACTCTTGAAATATATTTTTTCTTAAAAAAAAAGGGAATCTCATGTGTCAATTTAAAACAGTATTGCTGCTTCAGAATATTTCAGACATATGGACACGTTGGATAATTAAGTGGAGCAAAGCCACACCACCTGCAACTTGATCTCCTATTGTTAAAGGAATTTGATAAATAGCGTGCAACATTTTTACTCTAGAAAGCATGTTTTATGCGGGAATGTATCTGATATGATATGCTGCAACGACCCCTTTAAATACGAGATCAATGTATTGAATTTTGACGCTCTCGCCACCGGAGCTGAAGACAGACAGCGTTGTCGCCAGGGCGGCCAAAGCGATCTTTGTAGCTTTCACCGCCTTCGGTGTGAAGGCACAGTTAGTGTAGTTAAGCTTCATTTTAAGTAGAGTAGCTAATAGCTTAGCTCACTACATTTTCAAGTAGCTTGCCCAACATTTTCATTTCAACATTTTCTCAAAAATCTTTTTAATACTAGATTTTTAGAAAAACACTAAAAAGTGTCATTTAAAATTAACCCAATAATAAAAAAATAACCCAGTGTTGGGTTTGTCCATATTAACTAAAATTTTCAGTTGATCTTGTTCATATTGACTAAAATTCAGCATTATTTACACAGCAAAAATGCTTATTGCTTATGCTTATTTAAAATGAGTGGAAACAACATGATTTTGCATTGATTTTTGGGACAACCTAATTGTTTTAAGATGAATCCGCTTAAATTTGTAAAGAAAATAATCAAGTTCGATTTGTGCTGTGACAACATGGAGGAATTGTGTGAATTTTTTACAGTGTAGAGTGTAGATACTATGCATTAAAAATAAAACTATAATGCAGTCAGAGAGTAAAACAAGCACATGAAGAATCTGAATGGTTTTACAGTATTAGTGCATTAATCACATGGCTGATGGTTTCTGCCTTTGACTGAGTCTCGTGCTTCATTTTTATGACTCTCTAAGCTGTTTCAGTAACTCTCCTGCTGGTTTTCTCTGGAGATTTCAATCTCAGAGGTTAATGGGATTAGACTGAAATGAAGCACGACCGGCACGTATGCAGAAGCCATTCATGACCGTCTCTGAAAACAGCATGCTTTAAAAATGGCAACAAAATCTTTCAGTCAGAACTTTAAAATATTGAGCAAACATTGAGACCGGAGACCTTTTCAACTTTAACAATCACGATGATGCATTCATAATCTACAGTCTAATATACTGGTATTTAATAAAACAATCAAAATGGTTGTTTGGTTTTTCAAAATGCACAGTATTGATAAGAAACTTTATTTGTGTTATATATATATACAGTTGCAATCAGAATTATTCAACCCCCTGATTTATTAGCCCCCCTGTTTATTTTTTTCCCCAATTTCTGTTTAACGGAGAGATTTTTTCAACACATTTCTAAATATAACAGTTTTAATAACTCATCTCTAATAACTGATTTATTTTATATTTGACATGATGACAGTAAATAATATTTGACTAGATATTTTTCTAGACACTTCTATACAGCTTAAAGTGACATTTAAAGGCTTAACTAGGTTAATTAGGTTAACTAGGCAGGTTAGGGTAATTAGGCAAGTTATTGTATACCGATGGTTTGTTCTGTAGACTATGGAAAAATAAATAGCTTAAAGGGGTTAAAAATTTTGACCTTAAAATGGGTTTTAAAAATTAAAAACTGCTTTTATTCTAGCCAAAATAAAACAAATAAGACTTTCTCCAGAAGAAAAAAATATTATCAGACATACTGTGAACATACAATTTCCTTGCTCTGTTAAACACCATTTGGGAAATATTTAAAAAAGAAAAAAATCTAAGGGGGTTCAATAATTCTGATTGCAACTGTATATATATATATATATGTAGGCAGCATGGTGGCGCAGTGGGTAGCAATGTCGTTTAACAGCAAGAAGGTCGCTGGTTCGAGCCTCGGCTGGATCAGTAGGCATTTCTGTGTGGAGTTTGCATGTTCTCCCCGTGTTCGCGTGAGCTTCCTTCAGGTGCTCCGATTTCCCCCACAAGTTCAAAAACATGCTATAGGTGAATTGGGAAAGCTAAATTGTCTGTAGTGTATGTGTGTGTGAATGAGAGTGTTTGGATGTTTCCCAGTGATAGGTTGCAGCTAGAGGGGCATCCGCTGCGTAAAATATATGCTGGTGGTTGGTGGTTCATTCTACTGTGGCGACCCCTGATTAATAAAAAGACTAAGCCAAAAAGAAAATTAATGAATGAATATATATATATATATTTTTTTTTTTGTAATTTTTTGTTGCAATTGTACTTTTATACAATTGAAAATACACACCAGCCCTTTATTAGGTACACCTTATAACGTGTTGGACTCCCTTTTTTTCCTCAGATTCAACAAGGTACTGGAAATATTCCTTAGAGATTTTGCCCCATATTGACATGATAGCATCACACAGTTGCTGCAGATCTGTCGGCTGCACATCCATGATGCCAATCTCCCATTTCACCACATCCCAAAGGTGCTCTATTAAATTGAGCTCTGGTGATTGTGTAGGCCATTTGAGTACAGTGAACTCATTGTGATGTTAAAGAAACCAGTCTGAGATGATTTGTGCTTCATGACGTGGTGCATTAACCTGCTGGAAGTAGCCATAAGAAGATGGAGACACTGTAGTCATAAATGAATGGAAATGGTCAGCAACAATACTCAGGTAGGCTGTGGTGATGACACGAGGCTTAATTGGTACTAATGAGCCCAAAATGTGCCAAGAAAATATCCCCCACAGCATTACACCACCACCACCAGCCTGAACCGTTGATATAAGGCAGGATGGATCCATGCTTTCATGTTATTGATGCCAAATTCTGACACGACCATCCGAATGTGGCAGCAGAAATTTAGACTCATCAGACCAGGCAATGTTTGGACATGTTGTGTGTTCAGAGATGCTCTTCTGCAGACATCAGTTGTAACAAGTGGTTATTTGAGTTACTGTTGCCTATCTATCAGCTGGAACCAGTCTGGCCATTCTCCTCTGGCATTAACAAGGCATTTACGCCCACAGAACTGCCGCTCACTGGATATTTCCTCTTTTTCAGACTATTCTTAGTAAACCCTAGAGATGGTTGTGCGTGAAAATCCCAGTAGATCAGCAGTTTCTGACATACTCAGACCAGCCCGTCTGACATCAACAACCATTCCACGTTCAAAGTCACTTAAATCCCCTTTCTGTCGGCGCTGGTGGTGTGGTAGTTGGTGCGTCGACACGTGCGCTCCGGTGCTTGCGGCGACCTGAGTTCGATTCCGCCTCACGGTCCTGTGCCAATCCTTCCCCTCCCTCTGCTTCCTGCGCTTTCCTATCAATTCTCTCTACTGTCCTATCTAATAAAAAAAGGTGAAAACCCTATAAAAAAAAAGAATAATAAAAAATAATCCCCTTTCTTCCCTATTCTGATGCTCACTTTGAACTGCAGCACATCGCCTTGACCATGTCTTCATGCTTAAATGCATTGAGTTGCTGCCACGTGATTGGCTGATTACGAATTTGCGTAAACGAGCAGTTGGACAGGTGTACCTAATAAAGTGGCCGGTGGGTGTATATTTCAATGTAAAATCATTTAATCATTTATTCATTTTCTTTTCAACTTAGTCCCTTTATTAATCTGAGGTCGCCACAGCGGAATGAACCACCAACTTTTCCAGCATATGTTTTACGCAGCGAATACCCTTCCAGCCGCAACCTATCACTGGGAAACATCCACCCTCATACACTACGGACATTTTAGCTTTCCCAATTCCCCTATAGCGCATGTGTTTGGACTGTGGGGGAAACCGGAGCACCCAGAGGAAAACCACGCAAACACAGGGAGAACATGCAAACTCCACACGGAAACGCCAACTGACCCAGCCGACGCTCGAACCAGAGACCTTCTTGCTGGGAGGCGAACGTGGTACCCACTGCGCCACCGCGTCACCTCAATGTTTTTTTCCCAACTGTACTCCTCAGTGCACAACATAAGAAAGTTGATTTTTGTATTTATATTATTGTATGAAATCAGAAAATGAATAGTTCAATTGTAAAAATAAATGACCACTGTTTTTAGACTTTTTTTTTTAGAAATCTTTGTTTTTACTCCATTCACTTCATTGGAATGAAATTGAACTAATGGAGGTGGCTCAGTGGTTAGCACTGTCGCCTCACAGCAAGAAGGTCGCTGGTTCGAGTTGGCATTTCTGTGTGGAGATTGCATGTTCTCCCCGTGTTGGCGTGTGTTTCTTCCGGGTGCTCTGGTTTCCCCCACAGTCCAAACACTTGCGCAATAGGGGAATTGGGTAAACAAGATTGGCAGTAGTGTATGAGTGTATATAAGAGTGTATGGGTTTTCCCAGTACTGTGTTGCGTCTGGAAGAGCATCCGCTGCGTGAAAAAAATTGCAATAGTTGGTAGTTCATTCTGCTGATAAATAAGGGACTAAGCTGAAGAAAAATTAATGAAATTAAACTAAAGACCTTTGAATTTATATCATACTATTAATGCAATAATTATCAAGCCACCTGCTGTTTAACAGAAGGATTTTCTCAACACAATTTAAAACAATCGTTTTAATAACTGATTTGTTTTATCTTTGCCATGATGACAGCACATAATACTTCACTGGGCATTCTTCAAGATACTAGTATTTAGCTTAAAGTGACATTTAAAGGCTTAACTCAGTTAATTAGGTTAACTAGGCAAATTAAATAATAATAATAAAAAACTGAAACACGTGTATTTTGAGCTTCATTCCCTTTTAATAACATTTTTTATGCAACTCTTCCAGGTCAAAGCCTTAAATGCATCATGAGGGTTAAATAACATCAGAGATTTCTTGCATACCTTGGCATCCCAATTCTTATTAAGATAATAAATGCACGTGACGCATCTCCCATCGCCATTCGGGTTGTCCACATGGCGCACATAACCTGTGCCTTTACCCGGATAACACGCCACCATCGCCTGCCAGAAAACACAGAAAACACTTACAGTTCAGTAGGGTTGATATTATCACTTGTGTCATGATACAATACTAATGCGATTTTAAATATATTACAATATTCTTGGGAAATTCTGCAATTTATAACAACTTTTATCCAACTTCAAAAAGAGGTGCCCATAGGACAATAGCACTTCCACACCCTTTCACACAGTGGTGGCAGTAAATATCCGAAAAATTTCCGGATCGACTTTCCGGCAAGGACGTTACGGAATTTTTCTGGAAAAGATTGTTTACACATCCATTCCAAAATGCCGGTAAATTCTGACATCATTAACCAGAAATGACCTCTAAATGGCTGTGCTTGTATGTGTATACATTTGACTACATTACAAACTCTGTGGATGAATAAGTATTGTGAACAACTTCGATGAAAACATATAGAGCAGGGATCACCAAACTTGTTCCTGGAGGTCCGGTGTCCTGCAGATTATAGCTCCAACCCTAATCAAACACACCTGAACAAGCTAATCAAGGTCTTACTAGGTATACTTGAAACACCCAGGCAGGTGTGTTGAGGCAAGTTGGAGCTAAACCCTGCAGGGCACCGACCTCCAGGAATAAGATTGGTGACCCCTGATATAGAGGAACATTTTCGCATGTCGAGATGTATAATATGTGTGTGTGCTGGCGCTCACCGGCTACTTCACGTCGACACGCGTCAAGCAAATGAAGCAGAGGTTAAAGGTAAACAAACAACGGCTTGTCATAAGCATCATATCATTAATTATTTACCCAGTTGGCATTAGGAAGGAACGTAGAAACGTTATCTGACCAACATCTAGCAGCTAAATGTGTCTGGAAAAATATTCAAAGGTTTTATCTTCATAAACAGAGCAGACGTGAATACGTCTGAGTGTTCTGATTGGCTAAGGCCCAATCCCAATTCTACCCCTTAGCCCTTATCCTTACGTTTTGCACGTTCCCGTGAAGGGGTAGGGGTGTCCCAATTCTCTTTAGCTTGAAGGCGTAGGGCTAAGGGGAAGGGGTGATAGCCCTTCGAACTGAGATTTTTCAGGGCCACACTCAAAACCATAGGCTAAGAAAACTTTCCAGAATACCCCAGCTACAGCAGCAGGATAGCTGCACCCGGAAGTAAAGAGAGCCACAAATTAGCATTTTTTGTCATTATTACGAATTATTACAACAAACAAACACATGTTTTATTATATTCATAATCGCTCTCGTGTTTTACCGTCATGCTTTTATAAAAAAAACCCACTAAAATAAAAACTGTTAAATTTGGTGATCTATAAACTCTAATAATAACTCCTGTACAGCAGTCCCACAACATTCTGATACTCGATGACACTCGAACACCCTGTCAGAAAAGTCTAGTGGCTGAGAATGAGCTTTAACAGTGTCTGCTATAATGTTAATGTTGTTTTTGGTGTGTTTACAGATGAATATGGCCACTATGTTAATGCGCAGTATAGTTATGATCTTACTGCCACAGTAGATCATTATGATAACATAATATATGCCTTCAGTGATTTCCTGAAGATAAATATTAAAAAATAACACAACTGGAATAACTACAGCAGTCGCCATCGTCTGATCTCATATGAAGCAAGAGATCGCGATGACGTATGATGACGTGTGCAGGTGCTGTAGTGCTGTCCCAATTCTTAGAGGTAAATTTTGAAGCCCTTCACCTTCACACTTGGTTTTAAGGGCCAAGGGGAAGGGGTACAAAAATAGAATTGGGATTGGGCCAAGTAGACGTCTCACGTCAGCGTGTTCTAAATGTGAACACTCTCTTTCCGGCAATCTTACTTCTGCGTTCACACAGTGCTGCATTCCGGCAAATTACCGGTAATGTTACAACTTATCTTTCCAGAAAATAGCCAAAACGAATTTAGCGATATTTTCAAAAAGGGCCTGTTCACACATGATGCCTTTCCGGAAAATTGCCAGTAATTTTCAGGAAAGGTCTGTATGTGTGAAAGGGGCTAATATCTGCAACGTCTGTTTTGCAATGTCCTGTTGAAGTTTTTTTGCAGCTTTTTAACAGCAGAAAAATCCTAAACAGTTTTTTAAATGACCCCAACATTAGGAAAAAAAATATTATTTTATATATTCATTTTTTTTATGAAGGCTGTACAGATTTAGGGCACAGCGGTTGTCCTTTGGGTAAATTTTGACCACCACAAAATCTAATGGCACACAACACACACACACACACACACACACGCACACACGCACACACGCACACACACAAACACACACAGACACACAATAAGAATCTGCTGCTCTACGTTTTATGAATACTGTCAGGCACATACGGAGCAGAGTGGTGGGGGGTATTGGGGGCTTGAGCCCCTTAAAATGAAAGTGTTTCAAAAAACATCGTGACCAACACACATAACACGTAAAAATGACAGAAATAGTTTTTTTCTGGCCTCACAGTGGCGCAGTGGGTAGCATGATCGCCTCACAGCAAGAAGGTTACTAGTTCGAGCCCCGGCTGGGTCAATTGGCATTTCTGTGGGGAGTTTGCTTATTCTCTCCATGTTGGTTTCTTTCAGGTGCTCGGCTTTCCAGCACAGTCCAAAGATAGCAATAGGTGAATTGGGTAAGCTAAATTGTCCGTAGTATATGTGTGCAATTGAGAATGTATGGGTGTTTCCCAGTACCGGGTTGCAGCTGGAAGAGCATCCACTGCATAAATGTTATGCATTTGTGTTGTTTGTGCTCTGTTTGTGTTTTTCTTTTCTCTCTCTCGTTCTGTTCTCCCGTATCTGCTTTCGTTTTTCTCAGGTTCTGTTTATTGGTCCTTCCCGGTTACGTCAATCTTACATCACATCCAATAAGCAAAGACTACCTGTCATAAATGCGTGCGCCAGACCCCTCACCAGCCCTTCCCTACCCTTCTTTTTCCGCTTGTTTCTGTTGTTGCGTTGGGTTATGAAACAAAAACCCTGTCTGACTGTGTCATTTTTGTTGTTGCATGTTATCCTTATACGTATGCTGGATAAGTTGGCGGTTCATTCCACTGTGGGACCCCAGATTAATAAAGGGACTAAGCCAAAAAGAAAATGAATGAATGAATGAATAAAGTTTTTTGTGTGAACTGTCCCTTTAAATGCCTTCAGTTTGACGTGTCAGAGGGAACGTGCAAAGAGAGATGTTTTTCAGCCCAAATCAGCAATATCTCACATCAGAAATGAACAAGTTCTTCCACATTCATGAACACAGTGGCTTTAATGAACACAAACATGAGATCTGACGCTCATGTGCCAAAAATCACCACCTTCTGGAATGAAAACAAACATCTCCGTTTCCTTCACTTTTACTCTCATGTCTTGTTTACAGTATGGGAGGATTTAAGGTCAAGTGAACATTAATAAAACTTTTTTGAGCAGGCAGCAATCAGATATTCTCACGTCAATCAAAGACAGTTCACATCATGCAATTATTTTCTCAAACATGTTATGATTTAAAATTAT
Organism: Danio tinwini; assembly: GCA_903798205.1. Lineage (NCBI taxonomy): Eukaryota > Metazoa > Chordata > Actinopteri > Cypriniformes > Danionidae > Danio > Danio tinwini. The sequence continues at coordinate 8,041,565 of CAIGQZ010001236.1, read as the reverse complement.
TTGTGCTATAAATTCACATGCAGGTGACACGGTGGTGCAGTGGGTAGCAATCTGGCCTCATAGCAAGAAGGTTGCTGGTTCGAGCTTCGGCTGGGTCAATTAGCGTTTTTGTGTGGAGTTTGCATGTTCTCCCCGTGTTCGCATGGGTTTCCTCCGGGTTCTCCGGTTTCCCCCACAGTCCAAACACACGTGATATAGGGGAATTGGGTAAGCTAAGTTGTCCGTAGTGTATGTGTGAGTGAAAGTGTATGGGTGTTTCCCAGTGATGGGTTGCAGCTGGAAGAGCATCCGCTGTGTAAAAACATATGCTGGATAAGTTGGCAGTTCATTCCGCTGTGGCAACCCCAGATTAATAAAGGGATTAAGCCAAAAAGAAAAGGAATGAATGAGTTTCACATGCAATTTTACATAAATGTTTTATGGAATTTTTAGGCATTAGTTTTAATTAGGAGATATTCCTTCTTTCTCCTTTTCTTCTTCTTTCTCTGATCAGTTTGGTAAATTTTTGAATTAAATGCAATTAAATATTTAGCCCTATAAGCTTAAAATTAAATTCAGTAAAACAGCTTCTACAATACAGTGTTGAATGGTTGAAAAATTATTTAACGTTTTATTTTTTTAGGTTCTGGGTTAACTGAAACACATACAAACATGCATATTCATTCATTCATTTTCTTTTCGGCTTAGTCCCTTTATTAATCTGGGGTCGCCACAGCGAAATGAACCGCCAACTTATCCAGCATATGTTTTACGCAGCGGATGCCCTTCCAGCTGCAACCCATCACTGGAAAACAACCATTCACACTCATTCACACTTATACACTACAGACAATTTAGTTCACCCAATTCCCCTATAGTGCATGTGTTTGGAGGAAACCCACGCCAACACGAGGAGAACATGCAAATTCCACACAGAAATGCCAACTGACCCAGCTGCGGCTCGAACCAGCAAACTTCTTGCTGTGAGGCGAGAGCGCTACCCACTGCGCCACCACGTCGGCAAACATGCATATTCATTCATTCATTCATTTTCTTGTTGGCTTAGTCCCTTTATTAATCTGGGGTCGCCACAGCGGAATGAACCGCCAACTTATCCAGCACGATTTTACGCAGCGGATGCCCTTCCAGCCGCAACCCATCTCTGGGAAACAAACATGCATATATATATATATATATATGTATACACATTAAAAACATATTATACAACTTATAATACTAAACACTAAACACATAATACTATACCAAGCATTACAAAAGTGTTTAAATATAATATAGATACTTACATACTCTTACATACTATAAGAACTTTATTTATTTGAGGTGGATGGGCTACAGCAGCAAAAGACCACAGCAAAGAACTGTCCTCTCCTCCTGTCAGCTACGAACAGAAAACTGAGGCTTCAATTCGCACAGGCTCACCAAAACTGGTCAATAGAAGATTGAAAAACATTGCCTGGTCTGATGAGTCTCCATTTCTGCTGCCACATTCAGATGGTCATGTCAGAATTTGGCATCAACAACATGAAAGAATGGATCCATCCTGCCTTGTATCAACTGTTTAGGCTGGTGGTGGTGGTGTAATGCTGTGGGGGAGATTTTCTTGGCACACCATTGGTACCAATTAAGCATCGTGTCAATGCCACAGCCTACCTGAGTATTGTTGCTGACCATGTCCTTCCCTTTATGACCACAGTGTACCCATCTTCTGATGGCTACTTCCAGCAGGATAACACGCCATGTCATAAAGCACGAATCATCTCAGACTGGTTTCTTAAACATGACACTGACTACGGTTATATGGACATCAGCAATCGAATTATTTGCTTTAATCTAATTAAGAGAATAATAAGACTAAGGTGTTTACATGAGTTGCTTTTTGAGTGTTACTTTCATGATCGCGTTTTACATGTTACAGCACATAATTCGATTAACGTCATTGCATCACCGCGCTATCCGCATTTCCTCCGGAGCTTCATGTAATTTCGGGTGTTTCATTTTTAATTTGTTGACTTTAATTGCAGTTTGGCACTTTCACTTTCACTCACGGACATTTCGTGCAAGCCCACCGTGATAAATGAGATATTGGATGCAACTATAAACTGCTGGAAGAGTTGTTTTAATGGAGGTTTATACCGCATGCTGAATGGAAGAAAAAAACCCTCCGCATTTCACGATGCAGGTGTCTGTGGTTTGCACTGACCCGGTAAGTGCAAAGAGTGTCAATCAGCCGTGCGTGTGTGTGTGTCTGGGTGTGTGTGTGTGTGTCTGGGTGTGTGTGTGTGGACTACCCTGTCGTAAAAAGCGGCTTAAAGTCCTACATGACGTTAATAGTTCGATTAAGATGTTTACATGTATGTACTGCACTTAAATAATGCGACTAAAATCGGCATACTCCACGTGTCTTAATTTGATTTCTCTTTAGTTCGATTATGACCTTAATCTGATTAAATTAATCAAAAATCACTGTTTACATGGTCGACTATTAATCAAAGTATTGTCTTAATCGCATTAAAATCAAATTATTGGTGTCCATGTAAACATAGTCATTGAGTTCACTGTACTCAAATGGACTCCACAGTTAACAGAGCTCAATCCAATAGAGCACCATTGAGATGTGGTGGAACAGGAGATTGGCATCATGGATGTGCAGCCGACAAATCTGCAGCAACTGCGTGATGCTATCATGTCAATATGGAGCAAAATCTCAGAGGAATATTTCCAGTACCTTGTTAAATCTACGCCACGAAGGATTAAAGTAGTTCTGAAGGCAAAAAAGGGGTCCAATATGTTATTAGTAAGGTGTACCTAATAAAGTGGCCGGTGAGTGTAAATATATACTGTATATAAAAAATGTTTTATATTTTATTTTGTAAAAGATCTGTACCTCTTTCCAGATAAAAACTATTAATGTAATGAATGTGTATATTAAACATGTTTTTGCACATAAGTATTCATGTGCTAACATATTTCGCTTTTACTGTTTAGACGTGAGTATATGAGGCAGATTTCTGCAGAAACACACTGAATCCTCTGGACTGTTTCTTGAGCGTGTTTTAACCTTGACGGAGAGACTCAAACCTGCAGAGATGAACTGATGTGACCCGCGGGCGACGGCTGGACGGCTGCCAGAGGAAGCCTGTTTTAATGATTCTGCTACGTGCCGAGCGTGAGTGAAGACTTCAGGAGGATAAACACGCCTGGAGAAAGTGTGAGGTCTAAAAAGAGCAGCACACCAGACATTGCCTTTTTTTTTTTACTAAAATTACTAGCATTTTTTATTTAATACACAGTTGAAGTCAAAATTATTCACCCTCCTGTGATGTTTTTTTTTTCAAATGATGTTGAACAGATTCAGGAAATTTTCACAGTATTTCTTATAATATTTGTTCTTCTGGAGAAAGTCTTATTTGTTTTATTTCGGCTAGAATAAACGCAGTTTTTAACTTTTTAAAACCATTTTAAGGTCAATATTATTAGCCCCCTTAAGCAATATTTGTTTTGGATTGTCTACAGAACAAACCACTGTTATACAATGACTTGCCTTATTACCCTAACTTTACCCTAATTACCCCTCATAGCAAACAAGCTTAGCCCAAATGTGGCCTTATTATGGCACTGCTGGCGTGTTGCCGGCACTGGCATGCATGATGTCCATGTGGACCAATGATGGCACTGCATGCATGACGGCAAACTTAATTTGGGCCAGTCGTGGATTTGAGGTGTGTGTGGCCCAGATCAGTGTAGCGATTGTTCACATTGTTTAGGTAACATTAGGCTGGTTTATGGCTCAGTTTTTGGGGTTTCTGGTTAAGGGGTGATCTTGATATGGTTAACTTATAGCTGAGAATCGTTACCAATAATAAACCTGTTTTGACCTAGTTCAGGGCCAGTTAAGGGTAATAAATTGGCTGAGATTCAGGCTGGTTATGGCCCATGTGTGGCTCTTGTCTTTAATCCAGTTATGGGCCACTTCAGGACCGTAATTCTTTGTGGCACTTGGGCCAAGGAAAAAGTTATTGAGTGGCCCGAAGCTGGGCCAGAAAACATTTGCTATGTGGGAACCTAGTTAAGCCTTTAAATGTCACTTTAAGCTGTAGTGTCTTGAAGAATATCTAGTCAAATATTATTTACTGTCATCAATGCAAAGATAAAATAAATCAGTTATTAGAAATGAATTATTAAAACTATTATGTTTAGAAATATGTTGAAAAAATTTTTCTCTCGGTTAAACAGAAATTGGGAAAAAATATAAAAGAATAAAAATTTAACAGGAGGGTCAATAATTTTGACTACAATTGTAACTTAATCAACAAATTCAACTTAAGTGTAAAACAGACTTGAGTATGGATTCACTTGAATAAAGCCATAGATGATAAAAGTATGATAGTGCGCCACCGGAAAAACGTGGTTTGCCATCTACAGGTTGGAGGAAAGTCCTTACCCCAGGTGGAGGAGTTCAAGTATCTTGGGGTTTTATTCAGGAATGAGGGAAGACTGGAGCATGAGATTGACAGGAGGATTGGTGCAGCGGCAGCAGTAATGTGGTTGATGTATCGGTCCGCTGTGGTAAAGAACAAGCTGAGCCGAAAGGCAAAGCTCTCGATTTACTGGTCAATCTACGTTCCTAGATCTCGGATACAAGCGGCTGAAATGAGTTTCTTTCGCAGGGTGGCAGGGCGCACCCTTATAGATAGGGTGAGGAGCTCTGTCACCCGGGAGGAGCTCGGAGTAGAGCCGCTGCTCCTCCACATCAAGAGAAGTCAGCTGAGGTGGCTTGGGCATCTGTTTCGGATGCCTCCTGGACACCTACCTAGGGAGGTGTTCCAGGCATGTCCCACCAGGAGGAGGCCTCGGGGAAGACCCAGGACATGCTGGAGGGACTATGTCTCTTGGCTGGCCTGGGAATGCCTCAGGATCCCCCCAGAGGAGCTGGAGGAAGTGTCTGGAGAGAGGGAAGTCTGGGGTTTTCTCCTAAGACTCCTTCCCCTGTGACCCGGCCCCGGAAAAGCAGATGAAAATGAATGAATGAATGATTGTAAATAAATAAATGAAGTAAATAAATTAATAAATATTAATTAAAAAATTACAGTTGTCAAAACTTCACTATATTATATGATGTATGCGTTCTTAAACCTTTATGTTGGTAGAAAAATACAGCAATCAACTAATTAAATATGTATGGTTAAAATAAATCTGTTTTGTTTTTTGATTATTAAAATTAATGTGTGAAGTGTTATTAGTGGTGTAACGGATCACAAAACTCATGGTTCGGATCACACTACGATTTTCGAGTCACGGATCTAACCATTTTGTTGGATAAGCAAAAAAGTGAGGAGACAAATGTCATTTGCGTTCCATTTATTCAAAAATAATACTGCAAAAACCATTGGCTTTACCAAACAGAACTTAGAATCTGTAATGTTAATGAAAAATAAAATCAAGAAAGAACCAGCTGAAAAAAGAAAAATATTCAATAGGAAAAATTGCTGATAATGCTAAATAGAGAAATCTAACATCTTGTATATCAGATCATATTTATTTTCAATGAATGATTCAACAATTCACAAATAAAGCTTCATAATCCAATATAGCTGTATAAGTTTTTTAAACCTACTCAAAGACATAATTTTGACGGTTGTTTGTCGCCATCTGTTGGTTAAACAATGTAATTGCTACAACATTCACCAGCGTCAAGTTCCATTAAACGGTGATTTTAATCTTCACCATAAACATCAGTTTATATCTGAACTATAAACTGTTCTCCCAGTACTTCTGTGTTATTTAATTGTTCCAACTAAACTAACTAAACTAAAAAGTGTAAACACTGAATCTCTCTTGATCAAACGCAGATCTGAATGCAGCGCATTTAGAATGATTAATAAACATATACAAATCATTATCATTTATCATTCATGTTGCGCGGGTTTGAATTGAGATCACAATCTTTTATTGTTTAATTGTGCAGCTTTACACTGAATGCAGTAATGCTGGCTAAACAGTGACAGAAAACACCTTTGACTAATAACCTAAGAAAGCATTTAGGTCCCACCACAATTTTTTTTCATCACCATTTTATTTGACAGGGACGCCAAAATGCGTTCATACACGTGATTTGGATGACACAGGAGGCGATCTCTCTGCAATGGTTATCAATGCTGGATTAACCTACAAGTTAAAAACATAAAAACAAGTGCGTAAAACATATGCTAGAATAGTTGGCGGTTCATTCCGCTGTGGCGACCCCTGATAAATAAGGGACTAAGCTGAAGGAAAATGAATAAATGAAGTGTTGTAATTTGTTTACCCAAAAAAATATGGATCTACTTTTACTTCAAAAAGTCATGTACATTTAATGTTAGTTGACTCCAAAAAATCTAAGAAGGATTTTTTTCTAAACTTACTTAAACACAGATACCAGGTAGCAAAGAATTCTGGCCCAGATTTGGCATGAAGCTGGCACAGCAGGCCTTTATTCAACACTGGCATACAGCATGTGGGCCAAACATGGCCCGAGTTTGGCAGAGGTGGCACCGTCTTTAAGGCGACACACAAGACTTGGGCCAGATGTCAAATGTAGCATTTGGCCCAGAGGATAAAAATATATATGTGGGCCATGTAAGTTTTACATTTCAAGAGTTCACACTTAGCTTATAATTGATTATAAAGAGAGATTAAAAGAGAGAGCCCTGAGCATATAAGATCCTCGAGCCCGGGGCTTCCTCCCGTTTGCAAGGCGAGAGGAGGGTTTGAGCTCAGGTAGATCTCGAGAACTCCCCTGCTGTAGTAGCTATGAACAGAGAGTGATTGCTCTTAAGAGATAACTACTTACTAGGAGCATGTCTATGGTGGCAATTTGAGTTAGCCAATTAATTTAAGTTGCATGTTTTTGAACGGCGGGATGAAATTGGGGAACCCAGGGGAAACCCACGTGAGCATGAGGAGAACGTGTAAACTCCACACAGAAATGTCGGCTGGCTTGGTAAGGACTAGAACCAGTGACATTCTTGCTGTGAGGCAACAGTGCTAACCACCGAGCCACAGTGCCAACCATCTAGGAAAGGAGGAGGAGTAGGGGTGTAAGGGGGGATTCTTAAAAAACGAAGATGACTGTGATATAGAACTTAGGGTATTTATAGTGGCTTAGGAATCGTCTGATTGGTGAATCATAAATTGAATAATGCTGGGCCGGCTGCTGGCAATCATAAGCACGTGATCCTCTTGATATTAGTTTATAAATAAACTTCACTTAAATTATTTTTGATTAAAGAAAAAGATTCTACCAATCAGGTCTCTTCGAGAAAAAAGCATGCCCATAACATGCCCAAAGCCCAATGTTTCATGGGTTTATCAATTTAATTGCAGTCGTGACATTACAATTTTGGGTTATTAACTTGGCTGAGACTTGGCCCAAATATGGTCCATGTTTGGTCCTTGTCTGGAAGCCAGACTTGGTCCAGTAATGTACTGTAATTCACTGTGGCATGTGTGCCAAGCAAAAGCTGACTGTGTGGGCCAGAGCTGGGCCAGAGAAATTTTGCTATTCGGGATGTTACTCAGCAGGAATACTTGATTCTGATTGGTCAAAATCAGCATGCTGCTTTTAAATGTTACTTCAGCTCAAATCAATATTTCATGCATTCATTCATTACATAAGCTATTTCCTGATTGATGTATGCAGCTATAGAAAGCCTTTTTACTTTAGTTTCCCAAGTTCAGCTTCTTCTAGACATTTCATATACAGCTGAAGTCAAAATTATTTATTATTCATTCACCTCACAGCAAGAAGGTCACTGGTTCGAGCCTCGGCTGGGTCAGTTGGCGCTTCTGTGTGGAGTTTGCATGTTCTCCCCATGTTGGCGTGGGTTTCCTCCAGGTGCTCCGGTTTCCCCCACAGTCCAAACACATGTGCTATAGGCCATAGTGTATGAGTGTGTGTGAATGAATGTGTATGGGTGTTTCCCAATACTGGGTTGTGGCTGGAAGAGCATCCGCTGCGTAAAACACGCTGGAATAGTTGGCGACCCCTAAAATAGAGACTAAGCCGAAGGAGAATGAATGAATGAATGAATGAGTAAACCCATTGATTTAACTTAACTTTTATAATTATGCATAGTTTGTTTACTTAATAATTATAAGCCAACCAGTTTACTCTCCTTATTTAGGTAAAGTCAACTTATCACTTTTTACAGTGTAGCATGGCGAATAATTTTGACTTCAAGTACCGTCTGAATATCTGGCAGTAGATGTGCCTGTAAGATACTGTACGCCCCTTTACTGTAAAGCGTGTGTGTTTATGTGGGTGTTGATGCTCGCATGTCACTCTTCCGCATTCCTGTACAGCTTCATTAACAGGCTTTTCTGTTTACATTCCTGCATCTGCAGTCTGTGAGTTCCTGCCCACCAGACCAGAAAACCCCCAACAGCACAATCCCTCATGACTTACAGCAAAGTTTATAAACGTAGCGTACGCACAAAAGCAGGGAAGGAAATGTGCGTACGCCACTTCCCATGTTAAAGTTGTGATCTACAAAGCACAAACTTTAAAGGGAGAATGTGTGCAGCTATCACTGTTACAAATGTCCGTAAATTAGCAGCTTTCTGTATTGATTCATGTTTATTTCTGCTTATGAATTGCATTATGGGATCTTGATCTTCCAACAACTTTTAACCTTGAAAAGTTCAAAAAAGTGACTTTTAGGAACATTTTTAATAGTTTAAAGTGATAAATTGTCTGGGTTTGTGTTGTATTTTATGATACATGCACCTTGTAATAAACTGCCAGCACATTTTCTGTTATTTTACAGACTTATTTCTCTCTATATTATTTATTATAAATTGTTTCAAGCTACTAAAATGTCAACAATGGCTTGTTTCCACTGACTGGTACAGTACGGTATGAAACGGGTCGGTATGAGTCACCTTAATCAGGCTTGCGTTTCCACTGCTAAAAGAATACCAATGGTACTCTTTTGGTGGTCGTAGTGCACGACATAAAGTTGCAGTCGATGTCATTTTCGCTCGAGAAAATGTCTGAAGTAAAGCTGTACAAGTCGCTCACATATCATATGAGAAGCACTTCTCACAAAACAGATGCTTTACACACATAAATACTTGTGTATAAATGTTTAATACTAACTTTTCTATGAACATGAGTTGATTATAACTGCAGATCAATGACAGTGCGAAATAGCCTACTGTAATGTCTGCAGTTATATAAAATAAATAAATAAATGAACATATATAAACACATACAGACCCTTACAGTCTCTGATATGTTACACTTGCAAAAAAACTACACACAGCAGACATTTAGTCCTTATTTAGGTTCAAAACAACACAAAATATAGCCCAGAGTTAGTGCAAACCTCTCATTATTAAATGCGTCTGTAATCTTCAGCAGCACGTGTAGCCTCTTGTTAGAAAGTAATTCCATCATTCTGAGTTCATAATAGTCCAAAAGCTGATGATAATAGTTAAACATGGCAGTTTGTTCCTGTTTGCTGTAATAATAATGTGCTCCTATTTTCCGGCTTCTTTTGTTTTTTCGGTCGTCACTCTTGCGTTTGTCAGTTTCTGACAGGATCAAGTTTCAAAAGCACGTCAATAATCAAGCGCAGTTATTATCATCAGCTCAAGAAGCTTGTTATTTCAGATATAGACACGCGGTGAGGGCAAGCAAGAAAGTGAAACCGCTCGCGCTTCAGACTGGCTCGTAAAAAACAACAGGACACAGGGTAAAATCTGCTCTTCATTTTAGCTTTGTGGCTGTTCATCAAGATGACGACAAGGTTTGTTTGAGCCCGGGCCGTCCAGGGCTCGTTATTATATGTATATATTATTACGCTGTAATCTCTCAGATGTGTATTAAAACATGGCGGCTCCTTAGTTTTCATTCTGGCTTGTTGCGTGAGTGAATGTTGTATCTCTGTAAACCAATAGCGTTCAGCTGCGCGTCTAGCTCCGCCTTTTGGTACCCTTTCTCATGTTTGGCACAATTTTGAAAGGGTACCATACCACTTAGTGGAAACAGGCCACAAAAGTCACTTTGTTAAACTGTAGAGTTGAATTTTCAACATTAAATGTTGACAAAGCAGAGATCAACATCCCATAATGCAATTCACAACCGGAAATAAACAGAAAACACTTGTGAATCACAAAATACAGACATTGTTTACAGTGTAGGTAAACTAAGTAAACATTCATTAATTTTCCTTCGGCTTAGTTCCTTTATTTATTAGTGGTCACCACTGCGGAATGAACCACCAACCATTCTAGCATATGTTTTGGGCAGTGAATGCCCGTCCAGCCACCACTCAGTACTGGGAAACACCCATACACTCTCACATTCACACACACTCTCATACACTACAGCCAATTTAGTTCATCAATTCCCTTATAGTGCATGTGTTTGGACTGTGGGGGAAACCGGAGCACCCGGAAGAAAACCCACGCCAACACGGCAAGAACATGCAAACTCCACACAGAAATGCCAACTTACTCAGCTGGGACTCGAATCTTGCAGTGAGGCAACAGTGCTAACCACTGAGCCACCGTGCCTCCCCAAATCATCATCAGTCTCAAATTATCCTATAATTCAATGTGATTGAAAGTCCATTAAAAGTGGCATTCAAACTCAGCACTAAACTAAACCAGCTGGAGCTATAATCAAAAGTAGTGCATGAATATGACTGGACGTTATTAATCTAAACACATATACAGCCAGACAAAATAAAAAAGAAATTAGCTTTGCCAATAAACCATTTTATAGACAATCAGAGCATTCGGCGTCCTCCAAAACAACTCCTGTTGAAGCAATAATATTTAGTTTGATTGTTTGATAAGAGAACCAGGGCAGATTTAGCCTCACGACATTGTTTGTTTATGACTGCGATATGAAACAAACTCTGCTAACCGTCCCCAGCTGAACACTAAATAAATCAAATATTGATAAGCTAATTAATAAATGGATAAACTTGGTCTTAAAAAGCCTTATAAGATGCATTTTAGGTATTTTTGACCATATTACTGTATGTTCCATCATCTGATATTACGAAACATTGACTTGACTTATTTGTGTTTGTTTGTTTTTAATTATAGTCCATCTGGTTGCAGTGATGTTCTGTATATATTTACTAATTTAAAATAAGTATGAATGATCCTATGTGTCACGGTGGTGCACGTTCTCCCCGTGTTGGTGTGGGTTTCCTTCGGGTGCTCCGGTTTTCCCCCACAGTCCAAAAACATGCGCTGAATTGGGTAAGCTAAATTGTCCGTAGTGTGGTGTGTGTGTGAATGAGTATGGATGTTTTCCAGTGATGGGTTGCAGCTGGAAGGGCATCCGCTGCATCAAACATGCTAGATAAGTTGGCGGTTCATTCCGCAGTGGCAACCCCTGATTAATAAAGAGACTAAGCTGAAAATAAAATGAATGAATGATCCTGTACTGTGTTTATTATTAATATCCAATTAATCCAGGCTTAAATCAGAAAGTGGACAGTGTTTAAAACTATTGATTCATCTATAAAAGAGTCGACTCATAGTGGTTTAAATGAATCGTCTTGATAACGAATCTTCAGCTGTTTCGGCGTGACGTCGATACGAAACATAATGGTTGCGCACGCAAACTTGGCAAAATTTAAACCTGCAGCCCCGTCCACTAACACAGCAGCAGAGACAAACAGTCATGAAGACGCTGTGCTCACCTGGATATTATTGGAAGTGTGAGGGAAAGGAGTGGTTCAGCAATCTACACATTTACAATGGGCGATTCGTCAGCCGTTGGTTAAAGGAAGGATCAGAAAAGACTACTGACATATGAGACTTTGACCGAGCTGGACAGGAACACAGCTCATGGATTAGTTTCTTCCTCCATTTTGTAATGGACAGACAATACACCAGGGGTGCGGGCAAAATAAGGAGTTTATTAGGCATAAGGCTTCGGCTGGTGCGCAGCACTGGAAAGGCTTACGAAGGCTCAGGGTGAGCGGCACGATGGGAGCCCGCAGAGATAGCTTGTCAGAGGACAGAGTAGGAGCACTGGTGAGCGCTACAACCCACCAGCTGGGGATGTAATCTTTGGGCAAAGCAGAGTACAGGTAAGCCCTGAGAGCATATAACACTTCATGCAAGAGGTGCCACAGCAATGATTGCAAATAGAAATGATCTACATGTTTTGTTACTAGTAACCGCGTTTACTGTATCAGGGTAACTCTTTATATTCTCATATCGCGTCTAATGCCACGTTGTAAACGCGACGCGTGCTGCTTTGTTTACAGATTTAAATGCGTTTGTGAGCTTGTTCCACTGCCGTTTGTCATTGCTATGGCCACCGTTAGCTGATCCTGCACACGTGCAGCGGTCAAGGTTCAGAAGAGTTCAGCTTTTGCTGCTGTGTGCATTAATACTGAATGTGTATCATAGTTAAGAATAGAGTAATATGCTGGTGTTTAACTGCACTGCTTTCGGCGCTGAGGTGTCTGAATAACACTGTTGAGAAGCGCTACTGTTTACTGTGGTGTTAGTAAGTTTACTATGAAGCGTGTTTCGGGCGTCTGCTGTGATTGGATCCTATACCAATGTTGGCAACCCGCTGGCTTGATAAACCGCGCTGGGCATTTTACTGTCTCGTGCTGAACGCTGTCGACCAATCGCAACAGGCTGTCATCAGTCCAATCAGCGCAGATTAGCTTCGCGCTAAGCAGGGGTTTGGGAATAAATGAATCGCTGAACGATTCATATGGGAGTCGCTGGGATAATTAGGTAAAAATAAATGCATATTATAAGACCATGAACGTGTTTTTTGACTTTGCATACATATCAGCCTGCTGTTGGAGATCCATAAAACCGAAATATGACCCTTTTTAATGTGTAATAGGGGCTCTTTAATGAGCACAATTAAAAGCATCCCAAGTTGACCAATGTGCTTAATAAATTAATAAAACACGCAAGAATAAGACAAAAACTAATAACAAAAGTAACTCAATTCTAGATGTAATACAGACTAAACCAATAATTTATATTTATAATTCTAATTTTACATATATTTTAAATATTTGTATTATTTATTAATACTTTATATAATAAATTAATTATTATTTATTATAAGTAATAAATAGTATTCATAGTAGTAGTATTCACCTTTAGCGCATGCACTATACACTCAGAAATAAAGATAAGCGAGCTATAACTGGGGTGGTACCTTTTCAAAAGGTACAAATTTGTACCTAAAAGGTCCATATTAATACCTCAAGTGTACATATTAGTACCTAAAAAGTACAAAAGTGTTCCTCTTAAAATTTGTAGGTACTAATATATACTTTTGAGGTACCAATATGGACCCTTCAAGTACAGATGTGTACCTTTTGAAAAGGTACCACCCCAGTGACAGCTCACGTACCTTTATTTCTGAGAGTGGTGAACTGATTAACTAAATTGGCCATAGTGTATGTGTGTGTGTGAATGAGAGTGTTTGGGTGTTTTCAAGTATTGAGTTGCAGCTGGAAGGGCATCCGCTGTGTAAAACATATTCTGGAATAGTTGGCGGTTCATTCCGCTGTGGCGACCTCTGATGAATAAAGGGACTAAGCTGAAGGAAAATGAGTGACTGAACAAAAGCATTTGCAAAATTGTGTTCACATACTAAAAACTATACCTCTTTATTTATATGTATCTTCTCTTGTTTCAAGAGTTCACACTTAGCTGATGATTGGTAATAAAGCGTGTTTGGCATGCTGTCCCGGGAGAGAGCCCTGAGCTCAGAATATCCTTGAGCCCGGGGTGGGTCTTGAGAACTCCCCTACTGTGAACTGCTGGAATATATCTGACTAGGAGTTGCCTTAGAATGCTTGATTAGTCAATTTACCTATGGTGCCTGTCTTTGAACGGTGGGAGGAAACCGGAGAACCCGGGGAAAACCCATGCGAACACGGGAAGGACATGCAAACTCCGCACAGAAACGCCAACTGGCCCCTAGAGGAACAGACCAGCGGCGTTCCTGCTGTGAGGCCACAGTGCTACCCACTGGCGGCCATGCCCCCCTATCGGAGAAGGGGAAGAGTAGGGGTGGAAGGGGGGATTCTTCAAACGAAGATGACTGGAGCAAAAGCTCTGGTAATTTATAGTGTGTCAGTGTTCATCTGATTGGCGCAATATGCAGAGTTAATGTGGTACCAGCTGTTTTCAATTATAAACATGCGATCCTCTCGAAAATAACTTACAAATAAACCACACTTAAATTGAGAGAATGTATTATAAGAGTAATTTTCACAAAAAAAATTAAAATAAAAACCAAGAAGATTAAAATGAGTAAGATTTTATAATTAGTAAAATTAGTAAGAATAATTGTACAGAAAATGGTAAAAAATTATTTACACAAAAAATAAATGAGACAATATTAAAATACTCTATTTTTTCTCATGCAGTTATGAAAAGTCTCAATGCAGAAAAAAAGCCTTGTACAGCCAAATCCACACGGCTTCCTCTTTCAAAACCAGCAAATTAGGTCAAAAGTCAGTAAAAGCAGGACTCTCTCCGCTTGCATTGTTTGCAGATTCACACACACAAACTCTGAAGTGCACAGAGAGGCTATTGTCATACTGCATACCACACACACACACACACATGTCCATTTGAGTATTAGAGAGCCATTTGATGTCCATATTAGATGTCCATTTGAGTATTAGTAGACTGTCTGCTTAATATCTGTTGACACTGACATTTAACAGTCCTTCAACAGACATTTAACTGACTATAAGAAACTTTGCAAGTACATGACAACTTACACTAACCCTAACCCCAACCTAACAGTCTACTTATAATCTAATGAGAATTAGTTGACATGTAGATGCAATGTAACTTATATTCAACAAAGGGACCATCAAAATAAAGTGTGACCAGTATTTTTTATTACATTTAATAAATGCTGCCTTATATATACAGTTGAAGTCAGAATTATTAGCCCCCTTTGAAATTTTTCTTTTTTAAATATTTCACAAATGATGTTTGACAGAGCAGAGAAATTTTCACAGTATGTCTGATAATATTTTTTCTTTAGGAGAAAGTCTTTTTTGTTTTATTATGACTAGAATAAAAGCTGTTTTAAATTTTTTTATAACCATTTTAACCACAGCAAGATGGATCGGCGATCACACTGCATGACTTTACAATAGGAAGAATCCCTGACAACTTTGTCCAGACTACGTCTCACAACCAAAAACACGTAGTATATATTTTGGTATTAACTACATAATGAGAAAGAAGCCTTTAATGGGGTGTAAATGTACATATTTGTTCACCTGGGTTTGAAGAGAATTATTTTTTGACCCGGTTGTGTTATTGCTCAGATGACACGTCAAACAGACACAGTGCTTCTGCCAAATTTCCACTAGTTTTTCCTCCATTTCTTGGGTCCAAATAAACTGAAAATGAACGCTTTTAACTTCTCCCCCAACCTCCCGCTGGCCTGCAGATACCCACACTAGTGGATGCTGCTCTCTCATTGGCTGTAGGTGACCGCCGATGTTATTTCAATCAGAACTCATTTCACACGGCATGATTTGAATCACAGACAGCTCCAGATATTTAGCATGCTTAATATCTCACGGGCATCGGCGACTCATCAGCGATTCTCTGAGATCACGTCTTTGATAATTTACACTGTGTGATTGTCACTCACATGAACGAGCACCGATTTGCCTGTGATTTCAGGCATTTCTCTGCAATTTCTCAAAACCTGTCAGCAAGACAAAATCAGGGTTAAAATCATGCAGTCTGAACTCGCCATAAAGCATATGGCGCAAAAGCATTAAGGGCATGTCTAAATCCACTTTTGCCATTTTAAGGACGGAAAAATATGATCTGTGCCCTGGTGCATGGTCTAACAGCTTATTCTATTAATGAGTTCTGAGTGTGTTTTGAACATAACATGCATTAAAGCAATCAGAGTCTCATCTCACATTCCCTTTAAGAGTTGCATCGCACCATGGCACATTTGCGATTTACATGGTGGACTTTGTAAGGGTAAAAACTGAACGCTTCACCAGTGAGAAAACAGTTAAACAGAGCATCTGCAGCGTGAGGATAAAGAACGAGCCTCCTCCATTCGGCCTCTTTTCTGTCTCTTTACTTTAGTTTTACTCTTTACTTTACTCCTTTACTTTAGTGGAGTAAGGAAACGGTGGAAACTCACTCCACTGAACACATCCATTAGCCTACATATTTAATTTAGTTTGTTAAGCACAAAGATTTGTGTCTAAACTATTTCTAAATTAAGTTCTAATTTCCACCAAAGGAATAAATGAACAATAATAATGAAGTGTGGTCAAACAACTGAGTTATATCCAAACACACGTCCTGTTCTTATGCCCCATATGGTGATGCAGACGTCTCCAAAACCCCACAGGTGGACAAATCTAAACTAGGTTTTATTAAAACAAATATAAATATGCATCTTATAAATAAAAAAGTGTGAAAATTAGGGTTTTATTGGTCTGAAAATAGCAACAAGTCATGCCAAACACGTCTTGTGCCTTATTGCGCCAGGATAGAGCCTTAAATTTCAATGTCCTATAAAGGGTTAAAAATGATATTACTTACATTTATTACTGCCCTTCAGCAGATAATACTCACAAGTTTCCCACAAGACAAACAAATCAATGTAAAGCAGTCATTAAAAAAATCTAATTGTGCTGCATTTTAGAATATTAGAAGATATATAGTAGAAGTCCGAATTATTAGCCCCCCTGAATTATTAGCCCCTCTGTTTAATTTTTTCCCCAATTTCTGTTTAACGGAGAGCAGATTTTTTTTAACACATTTCTAAACATAATAATTTTAATAACTCATCTCTAATAACTGATTTCTTCTCTCTTTGTCATGATGACAGCACATAATATTTGACTAGATATTCTTCAAGACACTTCTATACAGCTTAAAGTGACATTTAAAGGCTTAACTAGGTTAATTAGGTTAACTAGGGTAATTAGGCAAGTTATTGTATAACAATGGTTTGTTCTGTAGACTATCGCAAAAAAATAGCTTGAAGAGGCTAATAATATTGACCTTAAAAATGGTTCTTAAAAAATTTAAAACTGCTTTTATTCTAGCCAACATAAAACAAATAAGACTTTTTCAGAAAGAAAAAATATTATCAGACATACTGTGAAAATTTCCTTGCTCTGTTAAACATCATTTGGGAAATATTTTAAAAAGAAAAATAAATTTAAAGGAGGGCTAATAATTCTTAGTTCAACTGTATGTGTTTTTGTCTTGTCATATTTACCAAGAAATATATAGAAATATAATGGAAAACTGATATCAAAAATAAAATACTTAATGGGAAATATATTTATATGTGTTTTAAAAAGCGGTGTGTTTATACCATTTTGGTCACATTTTACAATAAGGTTTCATTAGTTAATGTATTTACTGACATGAACTAATAATAACCAATAAATGCATAGCATTTATTAATCAGTTTATCATTTACTAATGCATTATTAACATCCAAATTAAAGTTAACATGAACTAACAACAAACAACTGTATTTTCATTAACTAACATGGATAAATACTGTAATACATGTGTTGTTCATTGTTTGTTTGTGTTAGTAAATGCATGAATTAACATTAACTAATACAAGCTTATTGTAGAGTGTTACCACTATTTTTAAAATGCACACACACACACACACACACACACACACACACACACACACACACACACACACACACACACACACACACACACACACACACACACACACACACACACACACACACACACACACACACACACACACACACACACACACACACACACACACACACACACACACACACACAAATTCAATATTTAAAGGATGTCATTTTCCTTTAGAGAACCTTTTTACCTTATATTTAAGTTTTTTAGATGAAGTAATCTGCCAAAATATTTCAGAAATTACTTTTTAAAGAATGTATTTTGTAATCTGTGGTGAAATACAATTTAAAAGCCCCAAGCCTGCAAGTTATTAGTTTTCTGCAATATTTTGTTTATATTTATTCATTAATTTTATTTTCGGCTTAGTCCCTTTATTAATCTGGGGTCACCACAGCGGAATGAACCGCCAACTTATCCAGCATTTGTTTTACGCAGTGGATGCCCTTCCAGCCGCAGCCCATCTCTGGAAAAAACTCTGGAAATGCACACTCACACTCATACACTACGGACAATTTAGCCAACCCAATTTACCTGTATTGCATGTCTTTGAACTGTGGGAGAAACCGGAGCACCCGGAGGAAACCCACGCGAACACAGGGAGAGCATGCAAACTCCACACAGAAATGCCAACTGAACCAGCCGAGGCTCGAACCAGCGACCTTCTTGCTGTAAAACAACAGCACTACCTACTGCGCAACTGCAGTTGAGAAGGGGGATCGGTAAAATGAGGTGCCGGATCCGATTTCAGAGGTGCCGGATCCGGCGTGTTCCGGCACAAATTAAGCCCTGCCTAAACCCAACCAATAGTGTTTTCAAAAGCACAGATTGACCCAAACACCCACTTCCCTAAACCCAACCGACAGTTTATAAAAGCAATCCAGAAAAAGAAAAGGCCTCGCCTGATTTTTACCACATTTTCAGATTTTACCACATTCTCGCCCTGTTATTTACTTGTTTATTTTATTTTTTAGCTTCTGGTTTAATCTTACCTGCTTTCTGGAACCGTTCTTTGTTCTCGAACCCTGTTGTCGTGGTCAGCTCCACTCTGTGTCTCTGTCACAATCCCCAGCGATCTAATCCTTACAGATCGCTGGTAAACACACACATCACATAGGACTACAAATCTGCTGGTATATGGACTACAAGCTCCAGTCATGCAACACACACACACACCTGCTCCAAGTCTCCATTGATTACACTCCCACAGCTGATGCTGCTCATGGACTGATTACACACACATATATACGGTTTACTTTGACACTCTCATTGCTGAGTCTTGTTATACTGAACTGTGAACATTACAACGCTTTTTTCTTGCCTTCCGTGTTTGAACCTTGCATTGTTTTGTTTGTTAACGTTGCCTGCTACTTGCCGGTACTGACCATCTGCCTGTTTTTTGACCACGACTCTGGATTGCCCGTGTACATCTGTTTGCTCCTGTGTTGATTGTTGCTTGCCTGACCATCCTGCTAATAAACCCTGCGCTTGGATCCTCACCCCTGTTGTCAAAGTCACATCCCATTACAGTCTCAAGTCCGCCAACGTACATGGCGAGCTACTAAACAAACTAGTAACGACGGGAAAGCAGTCCATACAGAGGGAAGCAGTCAGCTGGTAGCGCGAAAGAAATGCATCATACCGCCCCGTAGCGTTCGTTTTAAAGACAAAATGCAGCCATACATACTTCTGGCTACATAATTCGCCATCTCCAGAAATGTATATAGGGCTACATTTTTACAATGAGCCTGTGTTGCAGCTATTAGTTCTCAGCAATATTTTGTTATTAGGTTTTTAGTTATTTTGCTATTAGTTATTAGTTCTTGGCAATATTTTAGCAATATTAATATCTCAGCAATCCTCATAATAAGTGCTCAATTAAAGTGTGTTTTAAGGAGGGTCTCTGAGTTCTGTTGATTTAACTTGGATTTAATCAAGCAAGTCAAATCTGTGGCCAGTTTAAAGCTTTAACTTGGCAAATATTTCTGAGTTAAAGAGATTTAAGTAAATCTGTCAAAGCTCTGAAATCACAGCGCTTTCTAATCTGATTTACTGCACATATTTTCTATTAAACAGTGCTTAACCACAATTCAGTCTTATTTATGTGTGTATTTTTTATTAGTATGGTTCTGTTTATATATGAACTGAAAGGTTTTAATTTAGGATATTTTAGGTTATTTTCATGTAAATTAAACGAAAATGAGAGAAAAGGAAATCTAGCTAAAATATAATATGATATATATATATAATAAAATATATAATATAATAATAAAATATATAATATAATATGATATTTTTATTTTATTTAATAAAAATTATGGTCATACTTTATTTTAATGTACAATTCATGATATTAATAAACCATTAACTAAGAGTTTTAGCTCTGTAAACTACTAATTAGCTGCTTATTATTAGTTAGTAAGCTGGTAGTTGGGTTTAAGTATTGGGTAGTATTAGGGATGTAGAATAAGATCATAGTTTATAGGTGCTAATAAACAGTTCATATCTTAATAAGCAGGTAATAAACCAGTAGTAAATGGTGTGAATTGTTACTTAAACTAAAGGGTTACCCTATTTATTTTAGGTTTAATCAACTGCATAACCTTGCCAGTGTGACTTTAATATTGCAAAACTATTATCATTTTATTACCAATAAAAGCCAAACTACAATAAATAAGGCTTTCTTCGGGAGGAAATACTCCGAAAAATATCTTAGCTTTGTTAAGCTTTTGTTAAATATTGGAAAAAAGTATTAACGTTTCACAGGAGAGCTAATAATTTTGTCTTCAACTGTAAATGAGATTAAAATACTATAGTAAGCACTTTGTAAATCTAAAATACACTGTACCACAATTGTGATTGCAATTGAGATTGCGCCAGTAAGACTGTAAATTTACTAGCCCAATGTAAATTAATAATTACAATTGTGCTATATTTTTACATTATACAACTGTAACTATTAATTTACAGAGCACTTGTAAATGTACAGTCTTACTGGAAACCCAAATTGTCAGTAAGTTACTGTAAATTTTTACAGTAAGCTAATTATTAATTTACATTGTGCCTGTAAATTTACATTTTTTCTGGCAACCAACATTGTTACTATGAATTTGTTTTGCAACCAAACTGGCAACCAAAACTGTCAGTTAGTTACTGTACATTTTACAGTAAGTTTTAATTATGTATTTACATTGTGCTTGTAAATTTACATTCTTACTGGCAACCAAAATTGCCAGTAAGTTACTGTAAACCTTTTTCCAATCAAACTGGCAACCACAATTCTCAGTAGGTTACTGTAAATATATTTTGCAACCAAACTGGTAAACAAGATGGTCAGTAGGTTACTGTAAATTTATTTTGCAACCAAACTG
>CAIGQZ010001236.1:7999470-8010606 GCA_903798205.1 Danio tinwini | reverse complement strand
GAGAGAGAGAGAGAGAGAGAGAGAGAGAGAGAGAGAGAGAGAGAGTGAGTGTGTGTGTGTGTTTATGTGTGAGTGTCTTTGTGCACGCCTGTGTTTGTGTGTTTGTGTGTGTGTGTGTGTGTGTGTGTGTGTGTGCGTGTGTGTGTGCGTGTGTTTTACATTATGACATTTTCTCCTTATCATTTTTATGAGTAATGAGAAATGTATTAAAATATTAATTTATTCATTCATAAATGCATGCACATTATAAATGTACGCATGCAGCATTTAAATAATAGTATTTCAGTTTATGGGGCGACGCAGTGGCGCAGTAGCAAGAAGGTCGCTGGTTCGAGCCTCGGCTGGGTCAGTTGGCGTTTCTGTGTGAAGTTTGCATGCTCTCCCCGTGTCGGTGTAAGTTTCATCTGGGTGCTCCAAAGACATGTGGTACAGGTGAATTGGGAAGGCTAAATTGTCCGTAGTGTATGAGTATAAATGAGTGTGTATGGATGTTTACCAGAGATAGGTTGCAGCTGGAAGGGCATCCGCTGCATAAAACATGTGCTGGATAAGTTGGCGGTTCATTCCACTGTGGCGACCCTGTATTAATAAAGGGACTAAAGCCGAAAAGAAAATGAATGAATGAATTTCAGTTTATTCTATAAGAGCATATTTGATACTTAGTAGCTAAAATGCTGCGGTGGCGCAGCGGGAAGCAATGTCTCCCCTATGATGACGTGGGTTTCCTCTGGGTGCTCCCGTTTCCCCCACAAGCCCAAAGACATGCACTATAGGTGAATTGATAAACTAAATTGTCCCTAGTGTTTGAGTGTGAATGAGAGTGTATGGGTGTTTCCCAGTGATGGGTTGCAGCGGTGTAAAACATATGCTGGATAAGTTAACGGTTCACGAAAAAGAAAATGAATGAATGAATTAATAAATGATTCCTATTTGTTTTGTAATGAAGACAAGATGTTAGATGAAAATTACTTAAGACAACTTTAGTAAGCTATTTATCAAATAAGAAAAGTTATTTTCTATATAATTTAAACGAAATCTAAGAATATACTTTTTTTTTACAAATTTACTGCTGAACTAAACCAAATAACTTCAATCATTCATTCGTTTTCTTTTCAGCTTAGTCCCTTAATTAATCTGGGGTCGCCACAGCGGAATGAACCGCCAACTTATCCAGCATATGTTTTACACAGCAGATGTCCTTCCAGCTGCAACCCATCACTGGGAAACACACTCATTCACACAAACACTACGGACAATTTTAGCTTACCCAATTCCCCTATACCGCATGTATTTAGACTTGCAACATGTAAACTCCACACAGAAATGCCAACTGACCCAGCCGAGGCTCGAGCCAGCCACCTTCTTGCTTTGAGGCAACAGCACTACCTACTGCACCACCAAATAACTTAAATATCTTTTTTTTTTTTTTGGAAATACAAAATGCAAATACAATAAAATGCCATTCAACTTTACAAATTATAACACACATGCACGGCTCAACACAAAATAATAAACAAACTTGCAAATAATGTAAATTACAAAAAACATCCACACTTAAAATTAAGAGTGAAAAAAAAACCAATATAAAACAGAAATTGGCTATGGCAAGTTATATGATACAAATAAATTTATGTTTTCATTTTAGCCAGGGCATCCGAAAAGAGTTTAAGTTCTTTTATAAAGGCACTGTGTAGTGGAGGGGTTTTGAAATATCTGGATTTATGAATAAAATATTTGGCTAATACGACAATATTTATCAAATCGTGCAAAAACAGAACAATCTTTAGTAGTTCCATATGGTACTTTTTGTAGTGTGAAGGTCAAACCTTCAGCATCCACATTCTTTATTAATAACTTAAATGTCTAACGTAGAATCTAAAACTACATTACCCATGATAACTAGCGGTTGACGCGTTTAAGACGCGCAGGTCCCGTGTAAATAATAGAAGTCCGTTTGCTCGCCATCGTTCAAATTACTCAGAATTACACATAAATCACATCTTTAGTAATTAATACACGACGTCGAGGACACATTTATAAAACGACTCTGGTGTAGGTTTAATTTTTGAGAAAGTATTTCATCATAAATACTCAAACGAAGTCCCACGATAGAGGCATGCAGCTGGATTAACACGCACTAAAATCACAAGCAGCTGCTAAAATATAAGCTATTCAAGTCCGTTCATAAACAAACATCTACAGCGAAAAATACTTTATCACGGAGATGAGTAAACGAGAAGGTAAACAAAGCATTTTTTACATTACGCATGTGGTTAAAAGTGATCGTGTTGAAATCCTCCTGCATCACTAGCATCGTTTGCTCATGGATTGTGATGCTGTTGTGTAAACACAATACTATGCAAATGTGCTAAGATGTATGCATATCTAAATGTATCTCCGTTCAGATGAAGGATGTGGCCGAAAACGAAGGACAGAAGCAGGTCAGAGATCAGAGGATTGTATGAACCCAAATTCAGTTGTCATTTCGGCATTCAAAGGTGAGAGACACTGATTAAATCCCACATAAAAACACCACAGTGGTTAATATTGAGGTAAAGTGGGTTTTATATTCGCAAATTCGTTCAGTGACAACTTGTGACATGCTCCATATATTGTTTACCATGGTACTGTTGAATATTGGGTCCGAAATCACATGTAAATATGACTTTAAAACAACATTAGCACTATTAATTTGACTGAACAATGTTGTATTTTGATAGTCATCGGCTGCACTGATTTCACTATAGAATTAGCAATTCAATTAAATAATAATAATACATCTTTATTTCTATAGCGCTTTCACAATGTAAATTGTGTCAAAGCAGCTTAACGTAGAAGATTATAGTAAATTGAAACTGTGTCAGTCCAGTTTAAACAAAATAATACTTAGAATATAAAGAATAGCAATCTCCTTACAATATATTAAGGAGAAAGTCTGAATGTGTGAATATAAAACCAACTTACCTTAAATGTAATTTTTAGTAACTAAATACTGTTTTTATTTATGCTATGGTAAGGTGTATATACACACTCACCAGCCACTTTATTAGGTACACCTCACTAGTATCAGGTTGGACCCCTTTTACCTTCAGAACTGCCTTAATCCTTCTTGGCATAGATTCAACAAGGTACTGTAAATATTCCTAATATAGAGATTTTGCTCCATATTGACATGATAGCATCACGCAGTTGCTACAGATTTGTCGGCTGCACATCCATGATGCGATTCATGCGAATCTCCCGTTCCACCACATCCCAAAGGTGCTCTATTAGATTGAGATCCAGTGATTATGGAGGCCATTTGAGTGCAGTGAACTCATTGTCATGCTCAAGAAACCAGTCTGAGATGATTCATGCTTTATGACATGGTGCATTATCCTGCTGAAAGTTGTCATCAGAAGATGGGTACACTAATTAGTACTCAAGTGTGCCAAGAAAATATCCCCCACACCATTACACCACCAGCAGCAGCGTGATCCGTTGACACAAGGCAGGATGGATCCATGCGTTCATGTTGTTGATGCCAAATTCTGACCCGACCATCTGAATGTTGCAGCAGAAATGGAGACTCATCAGACCAGGCAACATTTCTCTAATCTACTATTGTCCAGTTTTGGTGAGCCTGTGTGAATTGTAGCCTCAGTTTTCTGTTCTTAGCTGACAGGAGTGGCACCCGGTGTGGTCTTCTGCTGCTGTAGCTCATCCGCTTCAAGGTTGGACGTGTTGTGCTTTCAGACATGCTCTTCTGCAGACCTCGGTTGTAACGAGTTACTGTTCCCTTTCTATCAGCTGGAACCAGTCTGGCCATTCTCCTCTGACTTCTGGCATCAACAAGGCATTTGCACCCACAGAACTGCCACTCACTGGATATTTTCTCATTTTCAGACCATTCTCTGTAAACCCTAGAGATGGTTGTGCGTGAAAATCCCAGTAGATCAGCAGTTTCTGAAATACTCAGACCAGCCTGTCTGGCACCAACAACCATGCCATGTTTAAAGTCACTTAAATCCCCTTTCTTCCCCATTCTGATGCTTGGTTTAAACTACAGTAGATTGTCTTGACCGTTGCTGCGTCCCAATCCGCATACCTATACTACGCCCTAAAGTATGTACTTTTTTGTGGAGGAAAAATACATACTTCTGAGTGTATAACAGAAGAGTATGCAAGGTTTGGGACACACTACTTCCTCATTAACTGATCGTTATGTTGCTTAGTTATGAGCCCTGTCAAGCCTCCACATTTCTGTCGTGTTTAATTTCCTACCTTATTGGAGAAGCAGCAGCAGATTAATCTGCCATTCAAGAGTCTTTCATGCAGAGAAATCTCCTCAGGTGTTTGGATAATTCTGCATTCAGACGTTAATGTCCAAACATGTCTTTATATAAGTTCAGTATTGTTGTTGCAGATGAAATATAACACAGAAAATGTGATTTAAATAATTTATTGCTTAGGGCAGCACAGTGGTGCAGTGGGTAGCGCAATCGCTTTACAGCAAGAAGGTCTCTGGTTCGAACCCCAGCTGGGTCAGTTGGCATTTCTGTGTGGAGTTTGCATGTTCTCCCCATGTTGGCGTGGGTTTCCTCCAGGTGCTCTAGTTTCACCCACAAGTCCAAAAACATGCACTATGAAACCAGAGCACCTGGAGGAAACCCACGCCAACACAGGGAGAACAGGCAAACTCCACACAGAAATGCTAACTGGCCCAGCCGGGACTTAAACCAGCCAGTGCTAACCACTGAGCCACCGTGCTGCCAGGTTATTCATAATTATATTACTGATTTTGCAAATACATTCACAATGTGAACTGATTTTCATACAAAGCCATAAAAACAGTGTTTTGCTTTATCCAATATCCAAAACCATAGCTTAAATAGGTAAAAATAACTAATTTTGGGACCTGGAGACAAAATATATTAAATTTTAAATAAGGGTACAGCTAAGTTAGTAGCTAGCATGATATAAGAAAATGTGGAGCACACAAACAAGGGGAAAAACATCTTAAATATACTTTAAAGGCCCAAATATGCAATTTTATGCAGTTGTTTGTATGTATATGATATTATATAATAATTGTACCTTGTAATAACTTAAAAGAAACAGTAATATCTTTATAACAGAATGCTTTGAAATAGGGCTACACAATATTGAAAAAATCTGATATTGCGATATTTTAATTTTCTGCAATAAATATTGCGATAAGGATAGTTTTATAAGATAGTTCGAATAGCACAATTTGATGATTTTCTATGGTCTAACAGTATTCAGCTACAGAAATTGAATAATCACAACGCAAATAAATGATATTCTTAATCGTCTTTATCCAAATATTTAAAACTTCGTACATCAAGTAAAATATTGTCTTTTGTTTTCAAAGTTTCTTTAATCATTTTAAGTTTTTCCTTAAAACAAACAAAACTATCTAAATAATCTTGTTTTCACTTTGAAATCTAGATATTTGGACTAGAAACAAGACAGAAATTCTAAAAACATTTATTTCTTTTGCATATATCATATATTCTGCTAAAATACAATAATTAAATGCAATTCTGGTCAACTATAATTCAGACTCAACATTGCATATCTTGTTTGTCATACAAGCATCTTTACCGAAGTCTCTCTACTTGACGGTTGGTCTCGCGCGTCCATCATGTTTGTAGTTTGTTTACACTTTTCACCCGTGTTTGTAGTTCTAATCGATTCTGATCGAGTTCTGTGGGCCATATCAGCGGTCAGAGCATGGACGCTTCTACACTTAACATATTGACCGGAATTAGTAAACCATCCGGGAACATTTGGCATACTCTTTTCGACATACTATGATTTGGGACATACTAATTCTAATTTCAAATACTATTTAGGATGGATAGTTTGCGAATTGGGACACAGCACATGTCTACATGCCTAAATGCATTGAGTTGCTGCCATGTGATTGGCTGATTAGTAATTTGCGTTAACAAGCAGTTGGACAGGTGTGCCTAATAAAGTGGCCGTTGAGTGTGTAAATCATAGTAACCACAACACTTTGTTAGTTAATGAACGCTACAACTTATTGTAGTATTAACTACATTTAAACGATGATAATTACTGTAGTATACTTTAGTTTTTACTCTAGTAACCTGCACTGTGAAAAATGCAGGGTTCCACACAACCGATTGCTGTTAGGGCAACATGAAGGAATCAAATTAGCTTATTAGTTTCTAGAAATCTTAAGTGGATTGGACATAAAAGAATTAAGTTTGCCCCAAATTAACTGTTGTGTATTGTAGTATAATATACCCTATAGTTGTTGAAAACTACAGTATTGGGTCATTTGTTTATTAAATTACCACAGAAACTATATAATCACTACAACAGGTTAATTTAAGTGCTGTACTGTAGTATGGCTCAGATTTAGAATGTAGTATTTACATTACAAATTACTATAAATTGCACCCTCTGACAGTTTTCCAGCAGGAGCTTGACACCAGATATGATAAATATGAGCGTTTGGTGAAAATCAGTCGAGATGTCACTATTGAGAGCAAACGGACCATATTTCTTCTGCACAGAGTGGCCAGGTGAGAGATATTACTGTACATGCTATATTTAAAATGTAGTCAGATTTGGTAAGGAAAGTGTGTCCAAATGTGTTGTTGTTGTGAATGATAGATTAACACATAAAGCAATTGATGGAATATATATATATATATATATATATATATATATATATAATAGTAACTGTATATAGTATAGTTACGTGAATAAATATAGTTAATAATACACAGCCATTGAAATAAAATGCTAACATGGGCATTTATTCTATATTAGTTATTGCATAGAGTTAAGTTTAATGATGATTGTTGGTTAATTCTGTTGAATATGAGCAATTCCAGCATTATCAATGTGACATTTGCAGTAAAATTAACCAAGATAAATTCACAGAGAAAGTGTGTTAACAATATATTGAAACATCTGTTTATATTTTAATAATAATAATAATAATAATAATAATAAAAATCATTTTATTTGTAAATGGCGCCTTTCTAGACACCCAAGGTCGCCTTACAATAAGCATCAACAGCCATGCTAGAACAAACTAAAACAAACAATAAAACAAGCATTGACCAAAACAAGTATAAACACACATCAGGAATATAAAATAACATGATAAAAAAAACATGGTAAAAAATTGTTAAAGGAAAGCCTGCTTAAAAAGATGGGTCTTTAGACGAGATTTAAATGCGTCAAGACCATCACTGCTCCTTAGATCCAGGGGAAGTGAGTTCCATAGCCGTTCCATAGTTCCGTAGAGTGCGAGGTGGTACCAGGGAGAAAAGGTTGGCTGATTAAAGAGTGCGAGAAGGGGTATAAATATGAAGAAGTTCGGTGAGAGTAGTTTTAAAACCACTAACCACAGAGTTATGAGATCAGAAAAATATCAACCTGTAAACATTTTTTATATTTTAAAGGTGCAGTATGTAAGTTTGCCACCCAGTGGTTGAACTAGGCATTGCACTCCTGGATCAAAACAAACATAAGCGCTGGTTGCCAGATTGAGTACAGGAGCGAGTGATTTACTCTGTGTTCTAAATAAAGCAACGACACGCGATAGAGGGAATATTTTGCATATTAAATGGAGTTTTTGTCAAAACCATCACCTCAAATTAATATATTAGAAACAGTTTCTATTTCTCACAGCTGAACAACAGAAACCTATGACAGTGATCACCTCAAGTAAACCTCATGTGCTTTATTCAGTGCTAAATGCTAACAATGTGAGTTTGAATGCCATTTTACATCACATTTATTGCCATATACTGAAAGCAGCAGCAGATAGTTCACCTGTTAGCATTTAGCACTGAATAAAGCACATGAGGTTTACTTGAGGTGATCACTGTCATCGGTTTCTGTTGTTCAGCTGTGAGAAATAGAAGCCGTTTCTAATATATCAATTCGAGGAGTTTGTTTTGATAAAATGCAATTAAATATGGAATGTAATTTAATATGGAGAATATTCCCTCTATCTCGTGTCGTTGCTTTTATTTAGAACACAGTATAAATCACTCGCTCCTGTACTCAATCTGGCAACCCGTGCTTCAGTTTGTTTTGATCCAGGAGTGCAATACCTAGTTCAACCACTGAGTGTCAAACTTACATACTGCACCTTTAAATGAAATTACAAAGACAAGGGACCAAGGGAACAAATAGCAAAAAATAAACAGACACCACTACTGATCTTAATGATTATAACATATAGAAGGTAAATAGTTTTAAGAAGAGACTTAAACTTCAAAATATTACTGATGAAACAGAGTGTGGGAGAGAGTTCCAGATCTTTAAAGCAACAACACTTAAAAGTATCATGCATTTGTACTGAAGGCTTTAAAATGCATCCAGATAATTAACTTTTATGGTAATGATGAACTGCAGTGTTACCTGAGTATGACTGACATGATCAAACCAAACAGATATTTTTGCCTCGAGTGTCTGAGATGCAGGATGTAAAGGCTCCACCTACTTCTGAAAAGGGGGCGGGGCGACAACTCATTTGTCATTTAAAGAGACACAATATTACAGAATGTAAATAAGAGGCATAGCAGGATTATCTAAATGGTCATTTTATGTGCATCTGCTCAGTGTTCCAGATGTGGAGGAGATCCTGAATGAGGCAGAGGTGAAGCTGGATGGTGTGAGGCAGAAGATCGGACAGATTGCAGAAGAACTGAGAGGAGAAGATTTACATCAGTTTCACAGAGCGTTTACTCCAGGTATATACACACACACACACACACACACACACACACACACACACACACACACACACACACACTTACAGTGGTCAGCAGACAATTACATTTGTACTCTAAGATATAATGTAGGTTTAACATTCCCTATATACGCTCACCGGCCACTTTATTAGGTACACCTGTTCAACTGCTCGTTAATGCAAATTTCACATGACAGCAACTCAATGCAAGTAGAAATGGTCAAGACGATCTGCTGCAGTTCAAACCGAGCATCAGAATGTGGAAGAAAGGGGATTTAAGTGACTTTGAACATGGCATGGTTGTTGGTGCCAGACGGGCTGGTCTGAGTATTTCAGAAACTGCTGATCTTCTGGGATTTTCATGCACAACCCTCTCTAGGGTTTACAGAAAATCATTAGAAAAATAGATTAGGTCTGCAGAAGAGCATCTTTAAATGCACAACACGTCCAACCTTGAGGCGGATGGGCTACAGCAGCAGAAGACCACACGGGGTGCCACTCCTGTCAGCTAAGAACAGAAAACTGAGGCTACAATTCACACAGGCTCACCAAAATTGGACAATAGAAAACGTTGCCTAATCTGATGAGTCTCGATTTTTGCTGCCACATTCAGATGGTCGGGTCAGAATTTGGTGTCAACAACATAAACGCATGGATCCATCCTGCCTTGTATCAATGGTTCAGGCTGGTGGTGGTGGTGTAATGGTGTGGGGGATATTTTCTTGGCACACTTTGGGCTCATTAGTACAGATTAAGCATCGTGTCAACGCCACAGCCTACCTGGGTATTGTTGCTCACCATGTCCATCCCTTTATGACCACAGTGAACCCATCTTCTGATGGCTACTTCCAGCAGATTAACACACCATGTCATAAAGCTTGAATCTCTTAGACTGGTTTCTTGAACTTGACAATGAGTTCACTGTACTCAAATGGCCTCCACAGTGACCAGAACTCAATCCAATAGAGCACCTTTGGGATGTGGTGGAACGGGAGATTCACATCATGGATGTGCAGCCGACAAATCTGCAGCAACTGCGTGATGCTATCATGTCAATATGGGGCAAAATCTCTGAGGAATATTTCTAGTACCTTGTTTAATCTATGCCATGAAGGATTAAGGCAGTTCTAAAGGCAACAGGGGTCCAACCCGGTCCTAGTAAGGTGTACCTAATAAAGTGGCCGGTGTGTGTAAGTAGATTGAATATAAATCAGACTGAAAAAATCTCAAGAATTGTGTTGTTTCAGTTCCTTTTAAATAAGTAATTTGAACAAGCAGCAAAGTCATTGTTTTGAGTGTGTGCTGCTGTTGTACAATCAACTATTGTATAATAATATTGTGACAAAACATATATATATTTATATATATAAAAACAAAATAATTTATTGTGACAGGCCTTCTGCATCACTCGTGTCTGAAAATTTCAAAGTTGTCATGAAATTTTCAAAGTGTCACTTTGGTTTTCCAGCCCTTATTATTCACGTCTTTCATAAAAGAGACACAAAGTCTGCAGACTTCTGAGGGAAGTGTGGATAAGGCAGGGTGGACCGAGCAAATTTATCTTATCATTTTTAGATTATAGTCATCGGGGTCTTACTCGAGACGTGACCGAGGTCAGATCCTTTCAATTTTTTCTTTATTGCCAGAGCTTTATTGGGTTGATAAAGCCTCTCGGTGCATCTAATGGGTTTGTTTGCACATTAAAGGCCATTAAGGGTTAAATTGGGCACTAATTGCATCAAGCAAATCAAACATCATGCAGTAGAAGATGAACACTGTAGTGCATAAACAGTAAATATGCTAAATAAAAAGAGTTAATTTGCCTTTGAGTGTTTTACAATTTTAAACAGATATTAATGAAAATCTAAATAATGTAATAACTTTTTTATAGGTGTGTTTGCTGATTTCTGTTGAGTTATTGCTGTACTTGTATTTTTTTCATTGTTTTGCAATGAAAATAGCCTGAGATGCTGACGATGGCATTAAATAAAATATATACGATGCAATATGGTCAATTTTGCACTTCATGTAATCAGGGGGTTTATTATGTAGTTACTTGCTTGATTATGATTGTAAAGCTCTGTTAGGATGCACTTTTTTCTGAAATAAGTGCAACTACATGTTATAAACGTATCGTAATCACTGGTGAGTGTATTTTATGCATTACTTGAATTATAGGTGAAGTAAACTGGTATTACAATGTTGAATTGCAATTTTGCTTAGTTAGTTTTTTTATGTGCCAGTTCGTGGCAATGGGGATCATATTTATGATAATGATTGGACTAAGCTGAAAAGAAAATGAATGAATGAATGTTTAACAGAGCAAGGACATTTTCACAGTATGTCTGATAATATTTTTTCTTCTGGAGAAAGTCTTATTTGTTTTATTT
>CAIGQZ010001236.1:7959571-7979338 GCA_903798205.1 Danio tinwini | reverse complement strand
CCATCCATCCATCCATCCATCCATCCATCCATCCATCCATCCATCCAAATAATGTTTACAGTTTTTTTTATTGCTTTGATGCAGCCGTCAACTGAAACTCAATGGACAACACAATACAGAAGTCAGTGTGAATCAGTGATTGTCACTGTAGCTTATTGTCATGCCGTTTGTTGTCTTTCTATTTGGGCTGTCAAATTTGCCTTTTTGCAAACAATTGGATCCAGAATAAGAAATGCTTTGATTAAATTGATATTGAATTCATCACAATTTTTCAAACTGTGGCTGAAAACTGAAATACTGTTAAAAACAAAACAGACAAACATAATAAATACTGTAAATATTAGAGTAAAGACATGTAAACCAAAATACAGTCAAATCTATCAGAGTAGAAGACATATTGACCTCTTCCGTCCATGCTGGCACAACACAGACCGGCCACCTTTTTAATAAGGTTTGCAGACTAATTGAAGATTTGTGTGAAGGAGTGTCAAACCAGTGCTTCAGTGATTTTTATACTAATCTTGATAGTTTCTAATAGTTAGGAATAGATGCTTTCTGTTTGGTGACCATAGCTATAACTATAAAGTTTGCACTGCTTAAATAACTGTGCTAATTGGTTTGCAAAATGGTGGGGAAAATGTGTCAACTAAATGAGAAAGGGTTTACACATTTGCAAAACATGTCTTCTGCTCTGCTGGGGTAGTGATGATGAAAATGCAGTGGATCCTAGTTTCTTTCACCAGGTCAAAGCAAACAAGAAAAACTGAAACAGAGCAAGGAAATTTTCACAGTATTTCCTATAATATTTTTTCTTCTAGAGAAAGTCTTATTTGCTTTATTTCGGCAAATAAAATTAGCTTGACAGATTTTGACAACTAGTTCAACATTTTTGACTCAAGTAATGAAATGAGGACTATTAGTTTTATATGGAACGACTATTCAGCATTCACAAGTTGTTTATTTAGACTGACATGACATAAGCAAATGATAATCTTACAAACAGCAGAGTTGTATGAAAGCAATTGATGCATGTCCAAATGCATTTGCAATTTGTTGAAAGGAATAAGAAACCGCTACTATGATGTGCACAAATGACTAATTGTTTTGAGAAATGCATTAACTGTTGTGCAAATGTAAATAGTGTTGTGAGAAATGCACCAAGTTCGTTATTTCCAATATTAGAATATATGCTTATATGCGTGCGCAACGAATTTTTACAAACTATTTAAATGATTATGTATGTATGAACGCAAATGATAGCAACAGTTTATTTAAATATTTATCTAATATAAAGCTTAAATTGACATTAGTCGTGAGAACTGTGAAACATACCTGCTAACATTTGTCTCTGAAAATCCGGGAGATGGGGGGGGGGTGATTGGGTGAGCAGAGCGACCGGACGGGGTGCCTGGTCTGTCGGCGATACGGTGGTGTTACGCCCCATTTACAGGGGGCGTCAGCTTCAAAGCTTCCCATTCGCTTTGAATGGGTGACGTCAGGCATTGCTGAACTGCATTGTGGATCCGTCGGCCCCGATTCAGTGGCGTTGATCGCAATTATTTATGTTATTTATGAAATTTCAGATTTATTGTATTTTATTAAAGTCTACCCCTTCCCCAACCCTAAACCCAACCGTCACAGAAGCGTAAAAACAGTAGTTGTACCGAGTATTATTTGTATTTTTTAACCCCTACCCCCACCCCAACCCTAAACCCAACCGTCACAGTACTGTAAAAATATAAATTGTTGTTATACAGTGTCATAAAAAATGCTGCTATATTATTGTGCATATTGCACTTCCGGCCTGCTGCATATCCAATCTAGACTTTACCCTGCAAAAGTTGGGACCAATGTTGGGACATTCTCAACTCTTCAAGTGCCGATGGAAGCACCAGCCAATCAGATTGCTGTATGCAAATACACCAGCTCAGACAGTAGCCGATTGCTGACTAATTTCATTAGCTGACGCTGCTATGGCGATCGCGTCAGCCCCAACTTCAGACACGCCCTCTGTCAAACGTTGACGCTGAAGCCCCGTGTGAATGAGGTGTTACAGATTGTACCAATCACCTAAGCACCGAGGGAAGGGGTTGAAATTCCGGGAGTTTTCCGGGAGAAATGACAAACCGGGAGATGGGTATGAAATACGGGAGACTCGAGGGAAAAACGGGAGTGTTGGCAGGTATGCCGTGAAACCAGGATTATTCTTCAGACTATATAATCGTACAACCAAAATCTATAATCGTTACATCAGTAATTGTTATGCAGTTCAAAACAGAACATATAAATGTGTGTGAATGTAGAAGAAGCCTACTTAAGCAATGCACTGCTTTTGTTGTGCTTTGACATGCATCATTTGAATGTTTGTAAAAAAAAAAAAAGCCACATTGTGCAATGCCGTGATGTTATGTAGTTTCAAAATACAATGTATTAACATTTTAATGTAGAAAAATACAATGTTAGTGTCTTAAGGAGCAAAAATACAGCATATGCTTATATGCTGTTGTGTCATCACTTATATTGCAAGTCATATCACTCCACGTAATTTATTCTTTCAAGGTTTGTTTCTTCCGAGCTTATCTAAGTTCTGTAGCACGGTTGTGCTCCATTTATTTAACTAAAACTGTTTATTAACAGCTGTTTATTAAGTTAAAGGTTTAATACTGATAAGAACTTGACGATGAGGTCTTATAATATTCTGAGAAGGTCTTTAAAAAGTCTTAAAAAGGTATTGAACTTTCCTTTAGGATTCCTGCATATACCCTGTTTTGAAAGAGTGTCAGACTACACTGAAAAAAAATATTCATTAGATATACAAAAGAATTGAGGTAAGTGGTTGCAAACAGTTAAAATGGGCTGAATTCAAGCAAATTAAATTTAGTAATGTTCAACTTAATTTGTTTAAATTCAGCCCAAAATAAATAGTTTGCAACCACTTACCTTAAAAAAAAAAACATTTAGTAAATCCAATGAATATATATTTTTTCCAGTATACAAAACTGCAGTGCTTCCTCATAAAACATTGCCATCCACTTTTATGGCCAGTAATATAGTTATCGCTATAGTTATATTAGTAGTGATGAACAGGCTTTTTCAGTGAGCATAAATGTTTAGGTTGTAGATTTAGCAAACATTAACAACACTATGGTATTGTAGGCGCACAGAGAGCTGAGCTTTCTCTCACTATTGTCTTATCTGATGTGTTTTTTAAAAAGTAGAGAGGAAAAGAGTTTCTGTCAAACTTTCACTTCCTCAAATGAACTGCTGTCACTGGACGAGTCACACTATACGTGCATATAAGAGCGGTGAATCAGCTCAAATAGCCAAACTCCTCCAGACTCTATCCTGCTCCTCCTCAAACATTCCCTTTTCCTCTTCACGAGCTCCTTGACGTGCCATTGTGTGTGTGAAGTGTTTTCAAGCAGCCAATGGGAGGCTGAGTAAAGCAGAAGTGTAGTTGGAAAGGCCTCTCTAATCGACTAAGGTAAACACGTTCCTCTGAATTCAATTGAAAACTCAGGCTTTTTAATATCTGTCAATATTGGTTGTTTTTTGTCTGAGGTTTAAGCATTTATCAGTAATTAGTCATGTTTGCTGAGTCAAATACATGTTACTATTGCACATACTTGCCATTTTTTTATGCGTGTTCCCATTTATGTTCCTTGCATGAATTACTCCCTAAATGCTGTGTTGTTCTGGACATCAAATGCACCATTAACAAGGAAGATTGGCTAATGTTTTGGCAAGGTTGTCTCAACATTCTGAACAAACATTCTTACTGTAAAGAATTTAGAATGTTTGGTCAAAGTGATAATAGAATGTATGTTCTAAATGACAACACAAAAGCATTCTTTATGCATCATATATGGAGTTTTCTTTTAAAAACTTAGGTCCCCCGAAGTGCTTTGAAATGTGCATTTTTTTATTCGATATTTGACCTCACCTGCAACATGAAGAGAGGGTGTGACACAGAGTAGCTCCTCCCCTTTAAAAATTTTTTGCCAATAGCGTTTTGTTTGTTTCACAGCTCTGCAGTGAGAGTGGTTGAGCTCAAGCGCCTCAAATAAAAAGCAAATTAAAAGCGTCTTGAAGGGCGTAGGGCATGTCAGATACTAGAGAGCATTTGATTGGTCAAGATTTCATGAGAAAAATAAATGTGAGGTGATGTGCAAAAAATCGTTAACCCATTTAGGCAAGCTTTGGATGTTTATAGCTTCTAAACGCGAATTTAGTCACTGTTTTGGAGCACACTAGCTTATAGATATCCTTGAAACTAACATGATACTAATATCTTAAAAAACATTCTTATTAGTCATTTTAATTTCATAGGTCCTTTAAATATTCAGACCCCATAGTTATTTGCGATTAGGTGATCGCTGAATCTAACTCAAAATCAACAAAAAGTCGCAAATTTTAGCAATCCTACAAAATGTTTAATTTAAAAGCAAAATAATCGCAAATAAATTTAAATAATCTCATAAAACACCCAATTCCAGACCATATAATCAAATTACATTTATTTCAGTTTGCAATTAACTGTTTTACATGACTTATACACTGATTTCACGCGGCCACCATTATTAACAACAAAATCGAGGCTGCAGTGGGAAGAAACCCAGAAGTATCGCCTGAGTCACACAGGAATATTCCATACCTGGCTGTATATCCTATCAGCGAAGAGAAAGTGACACAAAGTTATCATTTCACCACCTTCTGAGTGACCTGAAGGTCCGTTCTGAATGAATAGTGAGAAAAAAAAGGGATATCTGACCTCATTTTCAGCTAAGTTAGGGGAAATAGCACTACTTAGCTAATGTTTTCTTTCCCTAACACACATTTTAGATGCCATTCATCAAACACAAGTTAATAAACTGATTCTTTCACTATATTAGACTTGTCACGATACAAAATTTCGATAATGAAATAAAAAAACGCCCATTTCTTGTTAACATTTAAGCGCTGTTGTTGATGGCGTTCTTAAACAGCGCTGATTTGCTATTGTGTTCACAGACTTAACAGAAAAGACTATGATTGGCTGTGAAGGTCATCAGTTCAAGAAAACTCACCGCTGTTTACTGAGTGCAAACACAGACGAGCGATCCGCTGATGAATTTTCACGGCTTTAAAACGCAGCAGCGCTTAAATGTTAGTGGGAAATTTACGTTTTTAAAACTTCAGTATCGTGACAACACTGTAAAGGACAACATGAGGGTGTGCTACAGAGGACTGCAATGATTTATCGCTCACCGGGTTACATAGGCTGAAGCAGTGTGAAGCACCTCACGGTGTTTACCTGCTGCCATGAACTAAAGTCTAGGAGGACACTTAAGCGTATCACTCTTAAAGAGATTGTGATGTTGTTTAATGCCTAATATGATTTTAAATAATTAAATTAAACTGAACTGAATGATATTAAAGTGTTATTTACAACATTTCTGCGTTTTGAAGTCGTAGCAACAGCTGGAGGTTTGTAGTACACAGCATGTTGTTGAAATGTTTACAGTGCTGATCCTATACTTACGGGTTTCTTCCCACTACAGCCTCGCTTTCGTGTTTTAAAATGGAGGTCACGTGAAATAAGCGTTTAGACGCTTATGCAGTGCACATAATGTATTTGAGTGTCTTTCGAAAAATGACGTCTCACCTGCGCCCTCACAATCCTAACATTACAAGAGAGTGAAGGAGAATGTTTTGCAGCCTGTGCAGTAAGCAGACGCAGATGCGATTAGACATCCTGTGGTGCGAATTGGGCGTTTTGTGCATTTGAGACGTTTCAGACTGCAAAACGTTTTCTGCAGTTAATGAGAGAAAATGCTTCCTTGCCATTGATGAGTTTTATGGCAATCCATTATTTAGGTATATTATGGTAGGGGAAGCCCTAACGCATGTCCTGAGTGAGCTACATGATATCAGATGATCCGGGGAGTGAAATCTGAAAGAACGTAAGATTGTGGATAAAAATAAGAGTTATACAACCTTTCTTTGGCTTAATTACTACTGTTTTAGACTTGACAAGAGACAAAATAATTTTTATTCTTTTTTTAAGCTTTATTTTTATGATTTGTGTCATTGTCATTATGTAAGATTGCACATCTAACAGCTACCTAATATAATAAATAATATATATTTTGGGTGACACAGTGGTGCAGTAGGTAGTGCTGTCGCTTCACAGCAAGAAGGTCACTGGTTCGAGCCTCGGCTGGGTCAGTTGGCGTTTCTGTGTGAAGTTTGCATGTTCTCCCTGCATTCGCATGGGTTTCCTCCGGGTGCTCTGGTTTCCCCCACAGTCCAAACACATGCAATACAGGTAAATTGGGTAGGCTAAATTGTCTGTAGTGTATGAGTGTGAATGAGTGTGTATGGATGTTTCCCAGAGATGGGTTGCAGCTGGAAGGGCATCCGCTGTGTAAAACATATGCTGGAAAAGTTGGTGGTTCATTCTTCTGTGGTGACCCTAGATAAATAAAGGGACTAAGCCGAAAAGAAAAGGAATGAATAATTAAATGAATATATATATATATGATCGCAAAATTGTCTGTAAA
This sequence comes from Danio tinwini, assembly GCA_903798205.1. Lineage (NCBI taxonomy): Eukaryota > Metazoa > Chordata > Actinopteri > Cypriniformes > Danionidae > Danio > Danio tinwini. Next base: position 7,972,796 of record CAIGQZ010001236.1, on the reverse strand, counting down.
TGTTAGGGAGTTACCAACACAAAATCAGGCATTTAAAACTAGGGTTCTGAATATTGCAATTCAGAATGTTCAGAGAAAAGTAACCTTCAGTGTGTGTGTCCTACAAAGCATTAGGGGCTGATCACACAGAACTTGCTTTTACGTTCCAAAAACGCGAGATGCACCTCACTGCCAAGTGTGGCGGCCTTTTTATATCGCTAGGCAACAACTGAATCAGCTGGGTATTGTGTGCGAGTGTTGCTGTTGATATTAGTATAATTTTAATGTTTCATAATATTGTGATATTCAAGATTTGTGAGTCATACAGCACTGGATAACTCTAAACAGCAACCACAAGTCTCTCGGTAAAGTCTAGACTGGATATGCGGCCGGCCGGAAGTGCGATATGCACATTAATATAGCGGATTTTTTCTATGACACTCTATAACAATAATTAATATTATACTGTGACAGTTAGGGTTGGGGTGGGGGGTAGGAGTTAAAAAAATACAATTTATTGGGTAATTTAATAGATAACATAAATAATACTCGGTACAACTCCTATTTTTAGGTTACTGTGACGGTTGGGGTGGGGGTAGACGATAATAAAATACAATAAATGGGAAATTTACTAAATAACATAAATAATTCTCTGTAACTTCCGGCCGCAAACGTATCTGTTCTAACAACAACCAAGTCTCTCCTCCATCTTCATAAGTCTCCGTTACTGTCTTGACAGCACAAACACTGCAGGCGCCTCAACGGAAACCCTGCCTCTGCTTTCATTTGGTTGGAGAATAAAAAGACGTAACGCGCTTTTTCATAGTTGACTTTTTTCAACTGCGAGCACACGGCATGCAACAGCAAAAATGTAAGGCGCAGCAGGTGGTTAAAACGCGAGGTAGTGCGCAAAACGCTCGCGGCTGTTAGTAAATCATTCAAAAAAGGCACCTCTCAATGCAAAAAGCACGTTCAGTGATCGGCCCCTTATTGCACTTTAGAAAAACCAGTGATGTTCTTTAGCAGATTATTTGTTGACAGTTGTGTGGTCTTGTCCTGCCCCTCCTCCATTGTGACTGAACGGCTAGCTTGAAAGTGAGGCTCTGGGCACTGTATTTTTCAAATTGCAACGACTGAAAAAATGCAGAGCACTCAGCGCTGACCATAAAACTCCCACTCAGTGCCTCGCTACACTGCAGGTTGCTCAAAAAGCACGGCACTACCATTGACAACAACAGAAAACAAACACTCACCCTTAAAGTAATACTTTTGTAATGTTTGCAAAATATAAAAATGTGATGCTTTCTGAAGTTTCACATTTTTAAAACATTAAAAATACTCTAAACGTTTCAAAGATTATTAAGAAATAACATTTTCAAAAAAGTTTCTCTGAATGTAATATGTATATCGTGCTCTGTTTTTAGCTGACACTGAAGCCTTGTAGAAATCAAAATGAATTGACTTTGCCACAATCATTCATTCATTCATTTTCCGTTGGCTTAGTCTCTGTTTCAGAGGTTGCCACTGCAGTATGAACCGCCAACTATTTCAGCATATGTTTTGCGCAGCAGATGCCCTTTCAGCTGCAACCCAGTACTGGAAAACACCTATAAACTCTCACATTCACACACGGCCAATTTAGTTCATCAATTCACCTATAGCGCATGTGTTTGGACTGTGGGGAAAACCGGAGCACCTGGAGGAAACCTACGCCAACACGTTTTTCTGTTTTAGTATATATGCACAGTTACCATAAGCAAATACATTCACAGTGTAAAAAAGAGTGAAAATAATAATAAACTAAAAAAGTTTGTCTTTTTGTTTGGGGAATCATTAAGCGTGTGTCTTTAAAAAGGTTTGTGACTATTTCCTTCCCTATTGAGGGGAGGCTGGCCTTGAGTGCTCTCAATAGTGTGGTATCACTGTTACTGGTTATCCATTCAGGGTTCAGTGAACTAAAGCTGAGCTACAGTGTTCATGACAGATGCTAGATGGAGATTCTCAGGTGTGGTTGTAATAGGAGTGCTGTAGTTCACATTGATGGACTGGAGTTTTTGTATTGCAAAGACAACCTAGACTATATGGTTTCACTTTCATTCATGCTCTTATTTTCATCAAAATAACTGATTTGTTTTACAATGTAAAAAGTTGTGCATATTGTGTGAGTAAGAAATAAAGTTAGCACATTAGCATGTTATTTTCCTCTTTTCCTACGTTCAGTGTTGCGTGCAATGAGTTACAATGTAAATTGTTGCCGTAAAATCAGCGCAATTAATAGGATTTAACTACAAATTACTTTATTACAATGTGTGCCTTAAATACTGAATAAAGTCAACAGTTCTTTATAAACTCATTAAAAGAAGCAGATAGTTTTTTATCATACAAGTGCATTTTCTAGAGTAATTCTGTTTTTACGTGAAGAAAGCAACTTTTTTCAAGATTATTGAACACAATTAAGTCAGATTTTAGTCAGAAATTAATTCATAAAACTATATGGTATTCATAAAATATGGTGCCATTTCTTTCAAATGCTTCATACATCTGTTGTAATTGTGTTTATTAACTAAAATATATTGATTTTGTTATTAAAATGCTTAAATAATGGTCATTCCTGACTTTATTATTGTCTTAAGACAGTAGTAAATGTCTTTAGTATTGAGTCTAGTAATTAAATAAATTTTCAGATATAGTAAGTAGAAAAGTAATTAAAATAATATTTAATTAAATAAAATATAAAATTATGTAATCATGACTTATTTGAAGTAACTTGCCTAGGACTGGTTACTTTGACTTTGCTTTGAAATAATCTGCATTGTATAAAGCACTATATAAATAAATGAAACTTGAAATGTGTCTTAAAAGATGACAAATATTATTTGTTTATTGTTAATCAACATTGTATTCATCTTTTCTTCCTTATTTTAAAGTAAATGATGGTGAAAAAGCTTCTGGAGTAAGAACAAATGTAGGCAGTGCTTGATTTTGTCCATAAATGGTGATTGGATGGTTGTGGTTTGCTATAGAGATGTTGTTACAGAGGGAGGCAAAAGTATTTGAAATAAAAATGAAATTGAAAATTGAAATAAAAATGATGTTCATGGATATAAAAATAGTGTAGTTTTTATAAAAAAAACACTCAAGTAAATATCTTATGCCAAAAATGTTTGGGATTCCCTGCTCTGGTCGACTGCTTGATAAAGTGTCTTTGTGACAGTCTCTAGAAAACATTCCTCAGCCGTGACTTCATCTGCCCCTCATTAGCTCTGTGTGAATATTAAGAAAGATCAGATGTCAGCAGATAAAAAGACATTCTTTATGATAAATGAATGTCCTCTTTCATATAAGAATTCTTAATTTTTAAGTTTGTGTTTTTAAATATTTAAACAAACTAAAATGTTGATGAAAATAAAAAGTAAAAAATAAAAACCAATCAAATGTTGATTTTCGGAGAGAGTCCAAATCAGTGATATAAACCAAATATGTACTGTTATAAAATGTTCCTAAAAATATTTAAAAACCATTTTAGTTCACTTGGTTACCAAGAATTGATTGAATGATTGATTTATTTATTCATTCATTTTCCTTCGACTTGGCCCCTTTGTTCATTAGGGGTCGCCACAGCAGAATGAACCGCCAACTTATCCAGCATATATTTTAAACAGTGGATGTCCTTCAAGCTGCAACCCAGCACTGGGAAACATCCATACACACACACACACACACACACACACACACACACACTCATACACCTCGGCCAATTTAGTTCACCCAATTCCCCTATAGCACATGTGTTTGAACTGTGGGGGAAACCGGAGCACCCGGAGGAAAAAAACTCCAACACGGGGAGACCATGCAAACTCCACACAGAAATGACCCAGCTGGGGCTTAAACCAGCGATTTTCTTGCTGTGAGGCCACAGTGCTAACCACTGAGCCACCATGTCGCCTTATTTATTTGTTTAGTTATTTATTTATAGACCATTTTGAGGGATGTAAACAAAAACAATGGTCCCAACGTATTTCCTGTTTCACATTTTTTATTTTTATAGCTTCCGAGAATCCAAATAGAGCCACATATTGATAAATAATGTTATGATAGCTGTTTTAACATTTAAGTTATGGTTGAATTTGTTCTTGTTACAGCTGTGGAATAGTTTGATAACAAGCAGCAAATGTTCATGGACCAGTGACATCACCACATTGAAATAGTTTATACATTTTGATTAGTTTAGCTTAGCTTTAGTTTAGTTTAGATGAAACTGTAATTGCTATAACAGCCAATCAAATCTATATGGACATCAGAAAAAGTATTAAAGACTTGATAAAAACATAAATTAGATCAATTTAAAATTGAAAAAAATCAAGCCGTTAATAAAATCTATAATATGTCAGTGATAGTAAAATTAACACTTTATAAATCTAAAAGAGTTCAATAATAAATACAATTTAAAACAACAAAACAAACACTAAAATCCTTAAACCAGTAATAAATAAAATAACATTAGAAAAAGTCAAAAAATTGTGATAAAAACACTAAAATGTTGATGAAGTAAAATTTAAGATAGAAAAGTAAAAAATCAAACCGTTAATAAAACCAGTAGTAATATGTAAGTGATACAAAAATAACACTTTATGATCCCAAAAAGCATTCAATTAAAATAATCTATAAGCATTAAACCAATAAGAATGAAATGGACATTGGAAAAGGTGAAAGGAACATAATAAAAACAGTAAAACGTTAATGAAAATATAATTGAAAGTAGAAAAGTAGGAAAAAAATGAATAAAAACTATACAAATATGTCAGTGATGCTAAAAAGAGAATAAATATCTACATTTTTCCAGAATTTGTCCCATACATCAGCTCATTTGTCCTATTTTGACTGCTATGCCATCATATATTGTGAAAATAACCCATCGAAAAAGGCTTTAAGACCAAGCGGAATCTTCTGTTGGCTGTTGTTTCGGTGTGACTTCAGCTAATCAGATTTGGCCAATGTTAACAAATATTCATTTTACAAGCTGCCGTAAGTGAAGTCATCTTTCGCTACTGTTTTTAAACAGAGACAACATTTTAAAAGCAACTTCCATTTTAAATTTTAGACCTTATTCTTGAAACAAAAAATGACAAATAAAAAGGTGTGAAGCACCAAAAGCCACCCATATTAAAATGTATTTGAGTACAATTTTGGCTATTGTTGTTATTCGTGAATTTTCAAATGTACTTTATTTACAAGAGAGGCTAGAAATATTGTGTAGCTCTACATGGCTCAAATGGCCACAACTCTGACAGAGGAAAGTTGAATGTTCTGGCCAGTTTGTTATTTGCCTAATAAATGAAATAGACTAGTTTTTAATTGAAAACTTTATTAGATTCCTATTGTTTTCTAATAATATATATGATGTAATGTGCATGTGTTTTAAAAATAAGCATGATTTCACTATAAATCTTTAGGAAATATTTTTATTACATCAAAAACTTATTATTATATTATTATGATGACCATCCGACAAGCTAATCCAGCTAAAATGTCACTAAAATGCAGTATTTAAATCTCATAATTAAATAGAAAATGAGGAGGTCCACTTTTTGAGAAAAAAAAAGAAACAACACTTTTACCAGGCTGATTACAGGCCTGTTATATTAACACACTTTTTGAGTCCTTAGGTTTTGTGTGAGTGATGGTCTTGTAGTGAGTCTGTTCTCCTGGTTCTCACAGTCTGTAAACAGACCCGCTGTATTTCTCTCATGTGAGTTAGTTAATGTGTTTATGTTTGAAAGATCCATGAGAGACACGTTTAACGGCACTGCAGCTGTTTTCACTCTAGACAGATTCGTTGCAGTGAGGGATTGTGGGAAATGAGTTTAAAGGAAGAGCCAATCACAGCTGCAGTCAAAGAGTGCATTAGAGAGGGTTTGCACTGATCCATCCTCTTCAGTACAACAGCCTCATGTGATTTCTTGACTACAAATGTAGATGTTTGACCAGCTTTGTAGATTTCTTTGGGGTTTGTAAATTAATGATGACTTGTTGTTTATGCATTTGAACTTCTTTATTTACTCTTACCTTATTGCACTCACTTTTACTCACCCAGATAAACGTTTATTCCTGTGGTGTTGCATATGGTTTTTAATGAAGTATTGATTTATTGTTTAAATATATATATTTTTTAATTTTATTGTTTAAATATGAGGCGGTGTGGTGGCGGGGTGGGTAGCGCTCTCGCCTCACAGCAAGAAGGTCGCTGGTTCAAGCCTCTGCTGGGCCAGTTGGCATTTCTGTGTGGAGTTTGCATGTTCTCCCCGTGTTTGCATGGGTTTTCTCCAAACACGTCCAAACACATGCGGTACAGGTCAGTTGGGTAAGCTAAATTGTCCGTATTGTATGTTTTTGAATGTGGGTATGGGTTTTTTCCAGTGATGGGTTGCAGCTGGAAGGGCATCCGCTGCGTAAAACATATGCTGGATAAGTTGGCAGTTCATTCCGCTGTGCAACCCCAGATTAATAAAGGGACTAAGCCGACAAGAAAATGAATGTTTAAATATGATAAAATAAGCCCTGAAGGTTTTATTATTTGTATTATTATGTATTATTTGTTCATAATAAAATAAAGTAAATAAAGTTGAATAAAAATACATCTTCAATATATTGTAGTTAACTAAACTTTGTTTTAATATAAAAATAATTATTTAATAAACTTAACTAAAATAAAACATTAAGAGCAACATTTTATAGTATTTGGTTGCCAATTAAGTTTTTCTCATTTTCATAAAAACATTTAACTTAATACTAAAACCTAAATTATAAAAAATATATATTATAAAAACGGTGTCACTATGGCGCAGTGGGTAGCACGATTGCCTCACAACAAGAAGGTTGCTGGTTCAAGCCTCGGCTGGTCAGTTTTCTGTGTGGAGTTTGCATGTTCTCCTCGTGTTGGCGTGGGTTTCCTCTGGGTGCTCCGGTTTCCCCCACAGTCCAAACACATGCACTATAGGGGAATTGGGTAGGCGAAATTGGCCTGTATGTGTGTGAATACAAGAGTGTGTATGGATGTTTCCCACTGATGGGTTGCGGCTGGAAGGGCATCCGCTGCATAGAACATATGCTGGATAAGTTGGCGGTTCATCCCGCTGTGGCGACCCCAGATTAATAAAGGGACTAAGCTAAAAAGAAAATGAATGAATGTTATAAAAACTGTAAACATAAAGTAGTAAAAACTCGAAAAAACTTATATATATTAAAATATAATATAAAATAAAAGCTGTTTTATCATATTATAAAACAAGGCTTGTAAAATATTAAAGTGATTTCTACAAAATGTACATTTTACATGTGGAAAAGTAAAGTATTGTACCAGCACCTAGACTGCAGCTCTGCACAGAAAGTTTGGCCAGAGGAAAAAAAGTCATGCCCAACTGATCCTGGTTTCTCTCTAGGTTTTTTTTCCCTTCACTTTCGTCAATTGGTGAAGTTTTGTTCCTAGCCAATGGTCTGCTTGGTTTGGGACTTGTGGAGCTGCACATCAATGGATTTGCTTATCAGTAAAAATCAAGGACGCACTCACACTATGCTATCCGAACCGTGCCCAGGCGCGTTTCCAGGTTCGGTTTGAGAAGTGTAAGTGCTCTGAATCGGGCTCAGGCGCGGTATAGTTGGCCGGCCCTTGCCCGGTTGGAAGAGGTGTGCCAGAGCGCAGTTCAGTTGGGCTTTGGCGCGGTACACATGGAGTGAGTGCAGAGCGTGCCTGAGCCAGAAACTGAAGACGAGACGTGACTTTAAAGAGACTGTTTCATATGGATTTATTAATCATTCTTACTTTTTATTGAACGTGAACTGTCATAGTTTATTAAAGGCGCAAACCCCTCACTGCACGACAGCTGCACCTTCAGCAAACCTCCTAATACCTGCAGCACAAAGACTTTTATCATAATTTATGAGCATCAAAAGTGGCTGATCTGTTCACTGAAATATTTGACTGCATGTCACTGCATCCCAAACCACTAAAACAATATAACTAAAGAAATCTCTACTGTGCTGAGCGAGAGGGCTTCTCTTCTGGTAAACAGAACAACGCATCATCGATGACGTAAGCGTGCTCTGGCTCGGATACAATGTAAGTGCAGGCCATCGGGGGAGAGGGGAGGGGGGGACAAGCGTGCTTCGGCACGGTTCAAGGCAACTGTACGTAGTGTGAGTATGCCTTAAACTAGTCATGGGCCGGTATAAAATTCTGACAGTATGATAACTTTGGATAAAAATACTTATTTTAACTGCTTTAAAATAAGTTATTTTTAAATGTCTGGGTAAAAAAAACAACTTTCCCCCTTTTTTTTAACACAATATATTTTATTTTGTGAAATATTTAAAATGTTTTGGAGCAGTAAACATGTCAGGCTAAATAATTTAAATGAATCATTGACTGCTGCTGTCTTCATTTGTTTCAAAAACACAGATTTCTTTACAATTTAAAACTGCATCTTTGGATATCTTTTTTGCTGGAGATGCTGTTGTCCTAAAAAAACAAAAAAAAAAGTAAATAAAAAATCTTACAAATACCTTAGGAACGGTATTACAGAAAATTTTGTCGGTTTTAAAACCTTGGCTTTTCCAAACCGCAGTACACCTTGAAAATGGTTATCGTCCCATGTCTACCTTAAACCACACTGAAGTGAACTAAACTGAACTTCAACACTGAAAGCTGAACTGACACTTCAATTTACAATAATCTTCCATGTGAAGCTGCTTTGACACAATCTACATTGTAAAAGCGCTATACAAATAAAGATGAATTAAATTAAATTTAAAAAGCTATAGAAATAAAGATGAATTGAATTGAATTAAAAATGCTATAGAAATAAAGATGAATTGAATTGAATATTGACTGATGTTAAATTGCCAATATTTTGGCATAAATTACCAACCAACCAACCCCAAAAAGTTGTTTGATCATTTTATAAAACAATGCATTTAAAAATGAAAATGCCTTAAAATAAGAGTATTTACTGGGATGTGTACATAATGTAAAAAAATCATATTAATTAGTTTTGCACATCTTAAGAATTGTTCAGTACTTTAATGCCCAATCAGTGTTCGAGAAAGGCTATTTTATGCATCATTTGAAAAGTGAATATGGTCAATTCCATGAAGATTAAATTCAGTTCAATTCATCTTTATTTGTATAACGCTTTTACAATGTAGATTGTGTCAAAGCAGCTTCACATAAAAGATTATAGTGAATTGAAAGTGTCAGTTCAGTTTTCAGAGTTTAAGTTCAGTTCAGTGTGGTTTAAAATTCACTGCTGAGAGTCCAAACACTAAAGAGCAATCTATCGATGCGCAGCTCTACAAGTCTTGAACCATGCAAGCTAGTGGCGACAGCGGAGAGGAAAAAACTTCACCAATTGGTGTAAGTGAAGGATAAAAAAAACCTTGAGAGAAACCAGTTTCAGTTGGGCACGACCATTTCCCCTGTGGTCAAACGTCTTGTGCAAAGCTGCAGTTTAGGCGCCGTAAGCTGGAGAGCGCTGAACTTCAGCGAAGACTCGTCTGTCCCTGGAGGTCACAGGAATCAGACGCATGCTCTCCACTCCTCCATGACCACCACAGCTGCTACTCAGGAAATGGCCTGAGATGTCAACCTTTTCATAAAAAAATTTAGTTTTTACCAAAATAACAAAACCCATTTAAATTTGTTCATTAAAGGTCTGTATTTTATTTTAAGGAAATCGCATTGTTTATCTATGAAATATGATGTTTGTGCCAATTGTAAAAATTTCATTTTAATCCTTATACATTTCATTCTTTTAAAAAAGGGGTTAAAGACACACTGTTTGGGGGCGTGTACACAGTTCGTTGTTTTAGGGGCGTGTTGCTTCACATGAAAATTAGTTTTGACTTCCCGCCCAACTTAACAAGGGGGCGGAGCCAAGAGCTCCCCCACTTTGTGTATGGCAGCCAGAGAGAAGCAACATGAGTGAGAGGACCAGCATTCAGCTGTACATGTACGACTCAGACACAGACCAAGCAGAGAGTACAAAATCATTTGTGTCTTTGTATAGTTTTACAGCCAACTATGTGCTAGTTTTAAGCTCTGAGCTTGTAGCCTACACCGAGACTAATAACCAAGCACACTGAATTAACTTTGACTGAAGGGCATCACACACCGGATGCACCGCGACACGGCACGCACATGACAGTTGAAAGTATCGTACACTTGCAGCGTCGGTGTGTGTCCCCTGATAGAAACTTATGTTTAGAATAGACTGAGTGTGTTTATATCACCCCAATATGACGGTCTATACACTATACCTACACATATGTCTGTCCAAACAGCTTGAAAAGTAGATTTTTTTACCATAGGTGGTCTTTAAATCATGTTACATGTCCATAACAATTTAATGAAAAAGTTTATATTGTTTAATAAATATTATCACAAATAAAGTGAAACTTTATATACAAAGCCAAAATATGTCCATGCTAATTATGATCAACAATTCATCTCAGGTCTTTGCTCTAAACAACCATAATTTTGCATTACGGACTGACCTACATTACACAATACCTGTTATATCTAAAACTAAACATTTCAGTTAAACATAAACCACTTCAGTAATACTTCAGAAATAAATGTTTAATAAAGAGAACATGAAGCTGTGATGAAGCTCTTCACCTCAAATGTTATTCGTTCTTCTTGTTTATTTTGTAGATGACTGACCAACAAATAATTCATTAAAATTAGGTTACCACTTATACCAAGCAGAATTTGTTAGTGACTGTCTCTCCCTAATTAGCATAGACAGCCCTGAGTGAGAAGCAGACATCCCTAATTAGCGTTTTGAATCTGCCACTATGCTGACACATAGGCGTTTGTAGCTCCGCCCTCTTTTAAAAAGACCATAATCTTATTGAAATTTTTAAGCGACAGTCACCAAAAACTGCACAGTTAGAATCAGTTTCTAAGAGTTATAAAACAGTTGTGTTGTATTGTGAGCTGAAACACACTCTAGGCACATCAGAGACTTTTTTTTAAAAATCTTGTCAAAAGGGACATAACAGGTCCCCTTTAATAGATCAGAAATGTCTTCCTGATGGCAACTTTTTCAACAGATGATGACCTGGGTGAGATAGATCATCCAAAATGTTTTTATGCTTTCTTGAGTAAGCGAGAAATGTAGAGATCTTAAGTTGTTTTCATGGTGCATTTCCTTATATGCGAGTCTGTTTCATTTCTCAACAGCTGTATTGCACAGATCACACAGAGATTTCATTCCTAGATCACATGAATGCAGCTGTCATGGGCCATTATTTGTTAACAGAAATGTCATTGTGAAAGTCGGATATCCAGCTTTAAACGACTTGTCACAGTTTATTATTGAGACTAAGAAGTTTAATCGGTAATCTATGCTCAACAGGTGGTGTGAGCCTATCAGGAAACCACCGCAGGAGGAGCTTCAGACGGCCTGGATACATGCGGTCAGAGCCGATTAACCAGCTGGACACTGCAGAAACATCATGTGATTCTGAAAATCACAAAAGTCCTATTTCCAAGTCGTCTGCCATTGAGAACACTCAAAAGAGTGTTTCAGAATTACCTAGTGAGAAATGGCTGACAGAGGGTTTTGAGAGAGACAACTCATTAAAGTCTTCAAAAAAACACAGTTTGCATGATGAGGAGGACAATTTACCAATGCAATCATGTGATGTTTTCAATTCCAGTTTCAGTTTTATTCAACAGTCGCTAGACACTAGTGATTCATTAGATGTAAACACATCTTATTCACCCAAAACTGAACATAAACAATCTGAATCAACGTCACGGCACCTACTGAAGTCTAAAACTACGAAATTAGGCTTTCTTAAACCACCGTCTGATTTAATGAATCACTTGGGCCAATCAGAAACCTGCATTGTTCAAATTAACCAATTAGAAACCAGCACTGTTCCAGTGAGCCTATCAGAAACCAGAACTGTCCCAGTAAGCCAATCAAAATCAAGCTTTTTAAAACCTCTGTCTGCTTTAATGAATCACATGAGCCAATCAGAAACCATCACTGTTCCAATCAACCAATCAGAAACAAGCACTGCCCCAGTAAGCCAACCAAACTCAGGATTTTTAAAACCTCTGTCTAATTTAATGAAACACTTGACCCAATCAGAATCCAGCATTGTTACAATGAACCAATCAGAAACCATAACTATTCCAATGAACCAAACAAAAAACAGCACCGTCCCAGTCAGCCAATCAAACTCAGACTTTTTAAAACCTCCATCTGCTTTAATGAATCACTTGAGTCAATCAGAAAGCGTCACCATCCCAATGAACCAATCAGAAACCAACACAGTCTCATTGAACCAATCAGAACCTGAGTTTTTTTCTCCAAGACATTTGCCATGTTCTATTGGTCAATCAGTGCAGCAAAAAGGCCTGCTATTGGACCGAGAGCTGTGGTTGGTGGATCTAGACTTGCAGACCTCGTCCTCCATGATGTCTAATTATGCAAAAGAAAACATCCAGGATTCGGATTCTGGCTCTCTGGATGCTGAAATCACGTCTTCGCACTCCATTGACTCTTCAGACTCGACTTCGTCTGGATATGAAAGCATCACAGCGTCCTCAGATCAGAGTCGGGATGGCCTGATGAAGAAGTATGAGGATTTTCTGCAAGACTGTCTGCAAAACAATCGCACAAACACCAAGGTGAGAACAACACAATGATCAAAAACTGACAGATGGCTTAGATTTTTAGCAAACAAGAGTATAATTGTATAAACATCTAAATTTATCTAATGGTTCATTCATGTATTTTTTTGTGAAAGTATTGTTTTTATGAATATTAGAATATCATATTGTTAGTAATTATAGATGGACATAGATTATTTTTTAAAAATCTAGATTAATCTCACTGTAATCTTGGAATGAATCTAGATTAAAATGGCTCATTTGAATTCTGTAGGCCTACATAAGCTTTAAACAGCAATTTTATTTATTTATTTTTATTTATTTATTTATTTATTTTTATTTATTTATTTTTTTGGATAACCTTAATCCGACTAAAGTCATAACTGAACTAAACAGAAAGGGAATTAAGACGTGGAGTATGCAAATATTAGTGGCATTATTGAATTAAACACCAAGATCAAACTATTACCGTCATGTAGGACTTTTCGTCATTTTTTCCGACAAGATCCACTGTCAGTAAAGGACGCACACACACACACACACACACACACACACACACACACA
>CAIGQZ010001236.1:7942679-7959471 GCA_903798205.1 Danio tinwini | reverse complement strand
ACACACACACACACACACACACACACACACACACACACACAAACACAGAATGCGAAATGCAGAGTTTTTTTCTTTTCATTTGGCGTGCTTTATTAAATTCCATAACACTCTCACCAGTCCTTACTCCTTATTTGCGTCTAATACCCCAGTTTGTCATGGGGGCATGAATGAAATGTTCATGAGTGAATGTGAAACTGCCGAACTGCAGTTATAGTCACCCAAAATTACAGGAAACTCTTATATGAAAGCACTTCACGTAAACACCTTCATTATATTATTGTCTATTAAGGCAATTAACTAGATTAGAGATGTCCATGTAAGCGTAGTCAGTAGTGTCTTCGAAGTAAGTGAAAGATCCAGAAGGGCATCCTGCTGATTTATTTCAGAAGGGCACTTTTTTGTCAGAAAGCTCACCGGTTTGACTTTCATTCACCGTCATTCATTTTAAAAAGCTACTGCTATATTTTATCTGTAGATGTTTTACTGGAGCACATAAACTCTACAGGTGCCTGATAGTTAGATGTGGAGCTCACATTAATCCGACTCACTTTAGTGAACTGCATCCATGTTAGCACGTCACGTTTGATGTGGTCATTTCACAGTAGGAATACACACAGGTTCGAAGACTCGCTCTTGCCACCTACAGTGCAATTCGGCAAGGTATACATCCACGCTAAAATATCAAGGTGAAAGTCATCATAGCTTGCGTAGAATAGACCCAGCTCCCAACCCAACTTTGAGAATAGATTAACGGCAATATTTATTTTAATCACCCGATAAGAGTCTCATGTTAACGCCAATAACGGCCCACCACTGATAATAATATATCAAGATGTTTTTTTTTTAACATTTATTTAAATTTATATATTTTAAAATATAATTAACTTTTCCATTTTAGTGTTAATTGAAAAAATGCATTTCTTTTTTAAAAATTCCTTATAAATAAAAAGTTTAAGTACTGTTTGTTACATTAGATTATATTTAATATTGTTGTTAATATTTCAAGATGAATACTAGTTTTAAGTGAGGATAAAGTTTATTTCCAGAATCTACTTTAATACTGTTAGTAATATTTCAAAAAATATTTTTTTATATGTGTGTGTGTGTGTATGTGTGTGTGTGTGTATATATATATGTGTATAGTTCTTTCTTTCTTTCTTTCTATATTTATTTTTGCTAAATTTGATTTACTTTTCATTTAATATTAATTTTAAAATATAGTTTTGTTTTATTCATTATTAATAAAAATATAGCTGAACAAAGCAGAAATGTTTATATATAAACAGTTAAGTTGAAACTGAAATAATGAAATATCCCTAAATAATCTTTTTTCAGTAAAAATACTGTTTGTAAACATTACAATATTTTTAATATTGTTAGTAATATTTCAAGATAGATATAGTGAGTATAAAAAACGATCATCAGGCTTTTAAGAATTTTATTTCCAGAATCTTTACCTTCTCTGTTCCTCAGTGGTCGAGTGATCTTCCCACCTCTAAAATAACTTAATTGTATAAAAAAAAAAATTATATATATATATATATATATTAGTAAAAGCTGATATTTATATGCATTTTATTATTGTAGTTTGTTACACAGCTATATATTTTTTTCTAATTAGCCCTTTATCAGAGGTTAATCTTACTTTTGGTCTACAAAAATATTATCATCTGTTCCGCTTGAGTTGGAATAAATATGAGCTGATTTTCCACCATTTTCCCGTTATATCATTTGAACCATAAAAGCCTAATGTGTTAAATATGATACTCAACATAAACAAATTTTCCATTTAAATATATTGTATGACGCTTTCATAAACTATTTAAATAAGTAACAATATTTTCATTATTTCATGTGTCAAGCTTTACTGGATTAACAAAAGTGTTGTTTCCTAAAAAACTAAACTAAGTGTGCTTATGAAATATAGAAGACAGGAAAAAAATATCCAAAAAAGAGTAAATCATTCATAAAGAAAATAGTAAAGTTTTATTTGAATATACATTTAGTATTGTGATGCCTCAAATAGTCACAGGTGTGTTCTTTTAAATCATTTAAATTATTGAATGATAATCTTGAGCCACTTACAGTAACCGTCTTCATCACTACTATCTATAACTCTCTCTTTATTTTCTCTCTTTAGATCGAGTCCCTAATGATGAAGCTTCAGAGATTACAGCATAAAGCCGTTCTGGATGATGATTATGACACAGGTCAGACATGTTTTGATGATATGTTTTTGTCAACAGAGATGTTTTCATTTTTAGTTTAAATATAATTTTACATTAGTGTATTTTTAACGATAATTTTAGTTTCTTTTCAGTGGGTTAAAGTAAAAAAAGACTGTTGAAATAAAACAGGCGTCCACTATTTCTTGTACTTTTTTGCTATTCAGGAGCCATGTGCACACACTGACAAGTCAAATCTGCTTCTCTATCTCTCTCAAGTTCAAAGCAAAATTGAATGTCAAAGCATTTCAGATATGTATATAAAATAGCATGTGTAATATATTAACATCATTCATTCATTTTCTTTTCGGCTTAGTTCGAGTTGCCACGGTGGAATGAACCGCCAACTTATCCAGCATATGTTCTACGCAGCAAGTGCCCTTTCAGCTGCAACTTATCACTGGGAAACATTCCTACACACTCATTCACACACAAACACTATGGACGATTTAGCCTACCCAATTCACCTGTACCACATGTCTTTAGGCTTGTGGGAGAAACCTGAGCACCCGGAGGAAACCCACGCCAACACGGGGAGAACATGCTAACTTTACAAAGAAACGCCAACTGACGCAGCTGAGGCTCGAACCAGCAAGCTTCTTGCTGTGAGGAGAACGTGCTACCTACTACGCCACTATATTAACATCATTAAATTAATAAAATAAAGAGCAAATGGGAAATAGATGACAGAAAAGTTAATAAAACAGATAATATCTCTAATAATTATCATATTTACAATATTAAAACGTGTAGATTATTTAAATAAGGCAAATGCGTTGATTAACCACTACTAACAGTGTTGGTATATTTTGCAGCCAGTTTAGACTGGTCATTTTGTCCTCTTTGAGTATATAATTACGTTTTTCTGAGTTCTTTAGATCAAAGAATGAATTATTGAATGTTTCTCTCGCTCTCGCGTGTGCTGTCAGCTGCAAAGCCATGCAAAAGTAGGATCGGCCATTAATATACCTGCGCGGGCATTAAATGTATGTGTGGGAAGCACTTTATAAAAAAAAAAAAGATATATATCTATATCTATATATCTATATATATATATATATATATATCTTCTGTTTAACGGAGAGAAGATTTTTTTTCAACACGTTACTAATCATAATAGTTTTAATAACTCATTTCTAATAACTGATTTATTTTATCTTTGCCATGATGACAGTAAATAATATTTGACTAGATATTTTTCAAGACACTTCTATACAGCTTAAAGTGACATTTAAAGGCTTAACTAGGTTAATTAGGTTAACTAGGCAGGTTAGGGTAATTTCGACCTTAAAATGGTTAACACAGTTGAAGTCAGAATTATTAGCCCCCCCTTGAATTTCTTTTTCTATTTCCCAAATTATGTTTAACGGAGCAAGGAAATTTTCACAGTATGTCTGATAATATTTTTTCTTTCTGGAAAAGTTTTATTTGTTTTATTTTGACTAGAATAAAAGCAGTTTTTATTTTTTAAGAACCGTTTTAAGGTCAAAATTATTAGCTCCTATTTTTTTTTGCGATTGTCTAAAGAACAAACCATCGTTATTCAATAACTTTCCTAATTACCAATTACTTTCCTTAAAATAAATCAGTTATTAGAAATGAGTTATTAAAACTATTATGTTTAAAAAAGTGTTAAAAAAAAACTGAAATTGGGGAAAAATAATAAACAGGGGGTGCTAATTCTGACTTCAAGTGTGTGTGTGTGTGTGTGTGTGTGTGTGTGTGTGTGTATATATATCTCGTCATCTTAGAATTATAAGGGTCTATCTAACATTTTTGTCAAAATTGAGTTATTGACATTGTTATTAAATGACAACTTATTAACATTATAAGATTTTTTTTATAAGTTGTTTACATATTAGGACTTTTTTTAAAAAACAAATGGTACACACAGACTGTTTGCTTTGGAGTGCATAAATATATAAATATAGATTATATAAATATAAATATATATGCAAAATATAGTGCAAAAATTATACACACACATTTATTATTTATTTATATTTAACCATTGGAATTACAAATATATACATACAGTTGAAGTTACAATTAGCCCTCTTGTGAATTTATTTTTAAAATATTTCCCAAACAATGTTTAACAGAGCAAGGCATTTTTCGTATGCCCTTATTTGAATGATTTACTAGGAGCAGTGAGTGTTTTGCGCGTAGCTTTTGTTGACTAGAAAAAAAGTAGCGTGGTGCGTTTTTATGTTGCTAAGCAATGACTGAAACACGCAGAAATGCGCAGGGTGCATAAGCAGCGTGCAAAACGTTCACGGGCGTTAGTAAATCATTCAAAAAAGGCGCCTCTCAACTCAAAAAGTTTGTTCGGTGTGATCGGCCCTAAAGCAGTATTTGTTTTCAATTGTCTACAGAACAAACTGTTATGATTAGAAATGTGTTGAAAAAAATCTTTGTTAAACAGAAATTGGGGAAAAAATTATACAGGGAGGCTAATAATTCAGGAGGGCTAATAATTCTGACTTTAACTGTAATATATATATATAATTATATATTACAAAACATAAAATTATAGCTATTATATTTGAACATATATATATATATATATGTTCAAATATATTGAAATATACTTGTAGGTGTGGCCATTGCATCATATTTTATTCTAAAAGGATGATCAAACTCCATATGTTATCTTTTACCGGAGTTTTATGTCCCTTGAAGTCCACAGTTGAAGACAGAACACAGATATGGTTTGGACACATGTTTGTGGTGTTCAAACACACCCAAACACTCCCAGCTGATTGTCTGAACTCAGCAAACCAGACGGCAAGCGTGTGATTAATGTTCCCATGTGTTTGTTTGAATGGCAGTAACACACAGTCTTATCTCATCAGCTTCAGTGATGTCCAACAGTTTTGTAGATACTGCATATTAAAGGATTAGTTCACCCAAAAATGTATACTCTGTTATTATTAACTCCCCATCATGTCATTGCATTGCATTGCATTGCCCCTAGAGGCCTTTCATTTACCTTCTGAACTCAAATTAAGACATTTTAGATTATATCCAAGAGCTCCTTCATAGACAGCAATGATCTCAAAATGCAAAAGTCCAGAAAAGGAACCGAAAACATTGTCAAAACATGTGACTTTAGTGCTTCAACTGTATTAATGTTAAACATCTTATCAAATTTATGTATTCACAGGGTTTTTCCACACTTCTTGAAAGTACTTAAACATATACTTGAGTTTCAGAGATATGGATTCAAGGCCTGGAAAGTACTTAAAAACAAACGCAGGTCGTTGAAAGTGCTTGAATTAAATTTGAAATCAGATTTGTTTATGAACCCAGAGAAATTCTTAAACTAAAAATCTTACATTTAAATCTTGTACAATAACACTGATAAATAATGCACATTTTATCTCTATTTTAGAAACCACATTTGAATATCACCAAAAATTACATACATACAATTACATTACATATACATACATGAGGCGACGCAGTGGCGCAGTAGGTAGTGCTGTCGCCTCACAGCAAGAAGGTCGCTGGTTCGAGCCTCGGTTGGGTCACTTGGCGTTTCTGTGTGGAGTTTGCATGTTCTCCTCCGGGTGCTCCGGTTTCCCCCACAGTCCAAAGACATGCAGTACAGGTGACTTGGGTAAGCTAAATTGCCTGTAGTGTATGAGTGTGAATGAGTGTGTATGGATGTTTCTTAGAGATGGGTTGCGGCTGAAAGGGAATCCGCTGCGTAAAACATGTGCTGGATAAGTTGGCAGTTCATTCCGTCGTGGCGACCCCGGATTAATAAACTAAGCCGAATTTTTTTTTTTATGAATGAATGAATACATACATGATTTTTTTTTAAACTATCAAACTTACTCCGTTTTTAATGTAAATATTAAGTGTAAGTGAAATGTTAAGTACAGTACAGACTTTTATGGCGCTACATATGGTCATGGGGTATGAATTGCAAAGGTGCTTGATTCAAAAAATCCTTGAATCTTCTGTTCATGAAAGCATGGAAACCCTGATTCATTTGTTTGTGTTTGTTTTAATTGTATTTGCCATAAAAATAGCCTTTGCTGCTGACATGGCATTGAAAAAAAAAAAGTTTCCATCCACCTATTTTTATGCGCGTTTTGGATATGCACATAAAAAACGGTTGATGGAAATGCAGAGATGCGCACACAATAAAAAAATATGCATAAAAGCATATGCGCATAACTGAGTAGAATAAACATTGGTAATGCTTTCTTTTACAACCCGCAAAGTACCGCATAAGTATAGTGAAATAACGCTGTACTTTTCTGTACGTATAGTATAAGTATAAAGAACAGATGTGTAGGTATAAGGAAACAAACTGTAATGGTAATAAGGGGGTAACAATAAGATATTCAAGACACAACAAAGTGCATAAGTATATTGAATTTACGGGGTACTTTTCTATAAATTGCAAAGGAACAATCCATAATGTTTGGGTAGTAAGGGGGTAACAATAGGATATTCAACATGCAAAGAACTGTATAGTATACTGAATTTACGGAGGTTGTCAACACCCTTGCATACTTCTTTATATGTATTCAATACTTAAAGAAAAGTACATCGTAAATTCAGTATACTTAAGTGGTTCTTTGCGTGTTGAATATCTTATTGTTACCCCCTTTATTACCCAAACATTATGGTCTGTTCCTTAGCAATTTATAGAAAAGTACACCGTAAATTTAATATACTGACGCAGTTCGTTGTGTGTTTAAAGAAAAGTACATCATAAATTCAGTATACTTGCGTGGTTCTTTGCGTGTTTAATATCTTATTTTTACCCCCTTATTACTCAAACATAATTGTTTTTTTCCTTTGCAATTTATAGAAAAGTACACTATAAATTTAATATACTCATGTGGTACTTTGCAAGTTGTAAAAGAAAGCGTTTCCTAAACTTTTTATTCCATAAGAAAAGATGTGCATAAACTGCGATGGAAACACTTTTACCGAACAAATTCCAATATGTGCATTAAAAAAGGTCATGTGATTTTGTTATAATGTGTGCGAATGGACAAACCAGCAGGCTGAACACACTGTAAATGTATCACTGCATTGACTTCTGATGCGCAAGTCATTTATTAAATGAAGAAAAGATTCACGCAGCTTCTCTCATTGCAGCAAGTTCTGTTTTTACTGTTGATATTTGGCGCCAGTTAATCAGGAAGTAACGATTTTGTTCTCTTGGAATCGTTGGATGGGAGCGCTGCTTTATTTTATGCAATAAAATAATTTGCTGTCTTTTATGCAATATTTCAGTTTTGCGCATAAAGCTAATTCGCGTTTTTGGATGGAAACGTAGCTAGTGGTTTAACTGTAATTATACGAAGCTCCAAGAATACTTTTGTACACCAAATTAGCTGAAGAAATTACTTTGTTCGCCTGTGTCTTCTCTCCAGCACATTTACTACAGGCAATTTGAAGTATTGCCTTTAGATTCAGAAGCACAGCATGCAAGCATTATATTGCTAGTAGTAAATGCACTCACTAGTTTAACATGGAAAATACAGTTTAAAATTGACTTTTTTTTTTTTTTTATAAAAAATTTTACATTTTTAAATGATTCCCCATCATTTGCCCCTAAGGAATGCATACAGTCAGTACTATAATAGATTTGAAGTCTGTATTTTTCGCACGTGTTCTGGTTCCCATGCTATTTTTAAACAGTTTTGTAGTTTAGTGTCAAACAGCGCCATCTGCTGGTTTAACACATAATGACCTGTGTGCTTTTCATGGACTCAAGCATCAGCCTACCATAATTTATGTGGATAAATCTATTCATGCAAATAAAATAGCATTAATTTCCTCCACTCAAGTTACTGTACTCTAAAAAACATCCCTCTTTGTCTCATGTGTAAGATCTAATAAAGTTACTTCTGGATTTGATCAGATCAGATGATTGACCTACATTTGTCAGCTGGACCTTTTTTTCAGTTTTTCTTCCTTTTAAAGCCTGACAAGCCTTGTGACTTACATAACAGGACATTTCCCAGAGAAGTGGGTTAGTTGTGTTTATTTTGTTTTGTTCAGTCTATCGGACAAACACACAGAGTAAAACACACACACGCGTTTGTTTTCACAAGTTGTGCACCTCAAAAAATGCTTCTATTACTTAGATTTTACTTAGATTACTTAGTTTCTAGTCCAAATATCTAAAAAGTCTTATATTAAGAAACATTTTCTTGGAAAGCAAAATATAATGTCTTGTTTTCAGAAATAATATGCCAATATTAAGTGAGTTTTTCCTTAAAGGGCACCTAGGTTACCACTTTTTCCAGATTGAATATAAGTATTTTGTGTCTCCAGAATGTGTCTGTAAAGTTTCATCTCAAAACATCCATCAGATTTTTTATCATACCTTTTATAAGTTTCTATTTTGTAGCATTTAGCTTAAGTTAGCGTTTTTTGTGTACTGCGCCTTTAAGGCTGTGCCTGGCAGCGGCTCCCTCGGCTGCGTCAGACAACAGACAAACACGAAGGAATAAGACCTCACGTAACGTTTGTGAGCAGAAACTACAGTAAGAACTTTACCAATGAGTATTTGATGCATGTTGTGGAGTTGCAAGGATGAGTCACACACAATGTCCTTACAAAGTTGACACACACACACACAAATACACACACACACACAGTGCTGACAGGCACACACACAGACAGCGCGCGTTTAGCTTTGCACTGTTTTTGCACGCAAATGTGACAGAATACAGGTTAATCTCCACTGCTGTATGGATATCTGTTATGTTAATGTACAAAATAAACCTGATTTAACGTCCACAAACCGGGATTGAAGCGTCTTTTATAATTGTTCTGACACGCGGCTGTGTTGAAGTACGGAGACATGTTAATACGCAGCTGTCAATCAATTCGGTGGGCGGGGGGACCGCACTCCTACGTCAAGTTGCGGTCGGTCTTAAAACCGCTCCAATTGCTCCACCGTTTTTATGTTGTTAAATTGAAAAAAAAGGACTGAGTGTGTTTATATCACCCCAATATTGACGGTCTATACAACATACATACACATATGTCTGTCCAAACAGCTTGAAAAGGAGATTTTTCACCATAGGTGCCCTTTAAAATAAAAACTCCCTACCCTACCCCTAAACATAACCTTCACAGGAAACTGTGTACAGCAGGGGTTCTCAAAATGTTAGTCCTGGAGGTCCGGTGTCCTGCAGATTTTAGCTCCAGCTTGACTCGACACACCTGCAAACGTGTTTCTAGAAAGCCTCAGAGCTTGATTAGCTAGCCCAAGTGTGTCTGATACGCTTCTCTAACGCAGCCGCCATTTTAAAGAACGAAAGCGAGGCTGCGGTGGGAAAAAACCTGGAAGTATAGGATCAGCACTGTAAACATTGCAGTAACATGCTGTGGACTATAAACCTCCAGCTGTTGCTGCGACTTCAAAATGCAGAAATGGTGTAAACATCACTTTAATATCATTCAGGTAAGTTTAATTTAATCATTTAAAAGCATATTAGGCATTAAAACAACATCACAATCTCTTTTAGAGTGATACGCTTAAGTGTTCTCCTAGACTTCAGTTCATGGCAGCAGGTAAACACTGACTACGTTTACATGGACATCAGTAATCGAATTATTTGCTTTAATCTAATTAAGAGAATAATAAGACTAAGGTGTTTACATGAGTTGCTTTTTAAGTGTTACTTTCATGATCCCGTTTTATATGTTACAGCACATAATTCGATTAACGTCATTGCATCACCGCGCTATCCGCATTTTCTGAGGAGTTTCATGTAATTTCAGGTGTTTCATTTTTAATTAGTCGACTTTAACTGCAGTTTGGCACTTTCACTTTCATTCACGAACATTCATGCGTGCCCTCTGTGACAAACGAGATATTAGATGCAACTATAAACTGCTGGAAGAGTTGTTTTAATGGAAGTTCATACCGTATGCTGAATGGAAAAAAAAAAAAAACTCTGCATTTCACGATGCAGGTGTCTGTGGTCTGCACTGGCTCTGTAGGTGCAGAGCGTCAATTAGCCGTGCGTGTGTGTTGGTGTCTGTGTGTGTGTGTGTGTGGGTGTGTGTGGTCCTACATGACATTAATAGTTTGATTAAGATGTTTACATGTATGTACTGCAATGTACTGCACTTCAGTAATGCGACTAAAATCGGCATACTCCACGTGTCTTAATTCAATTTCTCTTTAGTTCTATTATGACCTTAATCTGATTAAATTAATCAAAAGTCGCTGTTTACATGGTTGACTCTTAATCAGAGTATTGTCTTAATCACATTAAAATCAATATATTGGTGTCCATGTAAACATAGTCACTGTGAGGAGGCTTCTTTGCTTTAGCCTATGGAACCCGGTGAGCGATAAAACACTGCAGTCCTCTGTAGCACACCCTCGTGTTGTCTGTAATAGTGTTGTCCCGATACTGAAGTTTTAAAAACGTCTATTTCCCGCTAACATTTAAGCACCGCTGAGCGCATTCTGCTGATTTGCCATAGTATTTACCAGTGCTCAACAGAAATGACTGTGATTGGCCGTGAAGGTTATCGGTTCACCGCTCTTCACAAATTGCAAACACAGATACACGAAAACGAGTGTTTTAAAGCCATGAAGATCAGTCGATTCACCAAGTGGATCGCTCGTCTGTGTTACACTCAGTAAACATCAGTGAACTGATGACCTTCACGGCCAATCACAGTCATTTCTATTGAGCACGTGAGCACAATGGCAAATCAGTGCTGTTTAAGAATGCATCAACAGTGCCTTAAATGTTAACTGGAAATAGACATTTTTTAAATTTCAGTACCGAAATTTTGTATCGTGACAAGTCTAATATGGTGAAAGAATCAGTTCATTAACTTGAGTTTGATAAACGGCATCTAAAACATGTGTTTGGGAAAGAAAACATTAGCAAACTAGTGACATTTCCCTTAACTTAGCAGAAAATGAGGTCTGATAGCCCTTTTTATTTTCACCATTCATTCAGAACGGACCTTCGGGTCACTCGGAAGGCAATGAAAGTATAAATTTGTGTCACTTTCTCTTCGCTGATAAGATATAGATCCAGGTACACAACATTCCTCTGTGACTCAGGTGATACTTCTGAGTTTCTTCCCACCGCAGCCTCTATTTTGCTGTTTAAAATGGCAACGGGAGTCTCTATGCATTTGCGGGAGACTCACAGAACTTCCGGGAGACTTGGGATGTCTGCCTCAGGACTAAAAAAAGGAGGAAAAACTATCTGGCACAACTTAAAATAGCATGGTAAATAAATAACCTGGTACCAGAACAAAACAGGTCACAAATAATGTTCGCACATCAAATGAAATGAAAGTGGGCTTGAATTCAAATCACAATGCAGAAACAGGCTTCTCACAGTGCTTAATCAATGGCTAAAGTTACATTTCCCCTTGTTGACTTAGGCCCCGTTTACACTAATACGTTTTAGTTTTAAAACGCATAAGTTTTGCTACGGTTACGCCATCCGTCCACACTACGCTGGAGTTTTCGAGCCCCGAAAACGGAGCGTTTTGGAAATGCTGGACAGGCCGTTTTCATTCTAAAACGCTGCTGCTCCGTCTCAGTGTAGATGGGGGAAAACGGAGACATCTGTAAACGGAGGCGGAGCTGCGGACATCTGATTGGGGCTTTTCCTCAATATTAAGTAGCCTTCACACAGTACAGTGACAGTCCTGCATCCTCTCCTTGTAAGTTCAGACTTTGCAAGTTTGATATGGAAAACAAACTCCCGAGTGTGTACATGGTACTTTAAAAAGTCATTCACATCACCCTGGCTACGCTGTTTCACTTTCTTAACAATAAAATGAAAACATGACATAAGGAACTGCCTATTTTTGTTTTGATATTAGCAACTTAACAGACATCAAAAAATGTTGAGGCGTCGTGTAGCTGCATAATATAAGCGTCATCTTCATGCATATTTATAACAAAACGGAGCCTATAACATTACTGCCTCCTTTCATTTTCATTGAAAATACGAAACACACCCTCTCTTTTATTGAATATCAGTTTTAATAAATAATAAAGGCCAATATAAAAGTATAACGCACAATAAGTTTATAGAATAGAGAAAATAAAGGCAAGCAATCAGTCAGATGTGGTGTCCGCTGTTACATTAATTAGGATATTAACCTAACTTATCTGCGCTCATCCAAAACACGTTAACTGAGAACAAGTAATAGATTCAAAAGACCAAAGACAGGGAATATGTCTTTAGATATAGACAGCAAGATGAATTAAATATCACGTTTAACAAATATAGTGAGATTAGATCCAGCGGGAGATCCGTGATAAACAGTCTGACTTGCACAGCTCTCATGGGTATGTGCTCAACGCATGCTGCAGCGCATGCCAGAGAGTGTGTGTGTGGTCACGTGATGTGCATCTTCACCGTTTTAGTGTAGACAGAGAGCTGTTTAGAAACACTGGGTGAAAGGCTAGTGTGGACGTGGATCGTTTTCATTCTAAAACGCTGTTTTAAAACTAAAACGTACTAGTGTAAACGGGGCCTTAGCCTAATTGAGTTGAGGCAAAATATCTAACACTCCTAGTGGTCGACTGTGGTATATGTGATGGGAGCCTGAATCAAGTGCCTCAGTTTTGTAATGAAATTGAAAAAGTTTAAACATAATGTTAAACCAAAATGTCCAGCCCCCAAGGAGACTGTCTAGTAAAACTCTGGCCCTCTGACAAATATACGTAGTTGATGACCCCTGCGGTACAGTTTTACTTTGTGATAAAAGCTGATTCTGTGTGATTAATAAGCTTTTTGAGAGATGAGGGCGTCCTCATATTTCACCACCTTCTTGTAATACCTGTGTCATTATACAGATTTATGCAGACAAGCACAGACTTCCTGCAGTGTTAGAGATACAGATTTGAATTTATGTTATGGTTTATCCCATCACATGAAACCTGCCTTTCACATCAAATCAGATTTATATATATATATATTTTTTTTTTGTGTGTGTATTTAGCTGAGCGTTTTGGTAAGAAACTGGAGGAACTGAGAAGAGAAAGAGCAACACTTAAGCCTGGTCTTCCATCTAGACACGCTGAAGTCACTGGATATCTGGAGCGGCTCAGAACAGCAGTGAACAGCGCCATCCACAGGACAGACACAGACTGCAGGTATGAGAATATCACAATTATACTAGGCAAAGCTGCATTTATTCAAGCAAGCAATATGGTCAAATTGAGAAATATTATTACAATTTAAAATAAGTGCGTTCTGTTGGAATATATTAAAAAATGCAATTTATTCCTGTTATTCAAAGCTGAATTTTCGGCATCATTACTCATTACATCACATAATCATTCAGAAATCGTTCTAATAGTCTGCAACTACACTACCTGACACAAGTCTTGTCTATCCAAGTTTTAGGAACAACAGACAATAACTTGACTTCTAGTTGATCATTTGGTATCAGAAGTGTCTTATATGAAAGGAAAAGGCCTCTAGATTTCACTTATTTTACCACAACAAAATATGATCATGCCTTGATTATTATTGGTTTCATTAGGACAGTAAGGTCTGACTTTGCTTAGACAAAAGTCTCATCACTGAACAGAAATAATGTCCAGTATAGAATATAAAGTCATGCTGCAGTGGAAACGGAATGAATATTGTGTCTGACTCCATCATAAGCTTGGAGGACTGCATCCATACATCTCTGAATGACTCAAATCACGCATTAATAAAGTCATCTGGAATGGCAAAGAAAGCGTTCTTGCAGGACTCCCAGAGTTCATCAAGATTATTTGGATTCATCTTCAATGTCTCCTAGATCTTACCCCAGACATGCTCAATAATGTTCATGTCTGGTGACTGGGCTGGCCAATCCTGGAGCACCTTGACCTTCTTTGCTTTCAGGAACTTTGATGTGGAGGCTGAAGTATGAGAAGGAGCACTATCCTGCTGAAGAATTTGACCTCTTCTGTGGTTTGTAATGTAATGGGCAGCACAAATGTCTTGATACCTCAGGCTGTTGGTGTTGCCATCCACTCTGCAGATCTCTCGCACGCCCCCATACTGAATGTAACCCCAAACCATGATTGTTCCTTCCCCAAACCCTACTGATTTCTGTGAGAATCTTGGGTACATGTGGGTCCCAGTAGGTCTTCTGCAGTATTTGTGATGATTGGTATGCAGTTCCACAGATGATTCGACCTTCTGACACTTTTCCAACTGATCAACTAGAAGTCAAGTTATTATTTGTTGTTCTTACAACTGAGATTGACGACAAGACTTTTGTCAGGTAGTGTATACTGAGCCATTGATGTATTTGCTTCTTTCTCTTCGATATCATGATATTATGTTTGGATTTTTAATTATTTATTGTAATTTTTTGTTAGTTCAGTAGTGTACAGCTCGTTGGTCAATGCTCTTTTGCTTGTAAATGTGCTATATAAATGAATAAGTGACTGAATTGCTTAATTGACCATTCAGAAATCATTATAATATGCTGATTTGATGATCAAGAAATGGCTCTGTTTATTTTCTGTTTATTTTTTTTTATTAAAAGCTCAATGACTATAGTTTGATGAAAATACCCTTTAAATTCTTTACCCTTTAAATGTCACCTTTGATTGTTGATATAGTTGTGTTAACGGTGTTGTATTTGAAGGCAGGTTGGTTCACTTGAGCTTCAAAAATAAGGCTTTTAAACAGGAAGTCAGACAGGTGGGGCTGGAATGTGTCTAAACAGCACTTCCTGTGACGTATTGTTTCCATATGTTTATTTTTGTACTGTGTGCAGTCAGACACTCGAGCACAGAGACTCTCATCTTAGGAAACTGATCAACAATGCTCATGATAAAATAGCTTAAAATGATAAATGCAGGGCTCGAAATTGCGACCGTTTTGGTCGCATATGCGCTCGAAATTTTATCTATGGGACCCTTAAAATATATTTTGAAGCATTTGTGCAACTGCATAAAATTGATGTCACGCGACCAGTTTTCACAGCAAAATGTTCACCACATGTGCGGATTTAGGAGGCATTCATGCATTAGGCATCTTTGCACCTAAAAACACCAAACGCAGCACTCAGGAATGGTTTAAAACAGTTGACATGTCAACTTGCTGCAGTAGTCAAAGCCCGTAATACTTGCCCCGCCTTCAAGCTCTTCTTATTGGCCCACTGTGCTAGAACACAACGCGAATGGACTTGTTAATATCAGCTGTCAATCACTCATTTCCGATGAAATGGAGCTACAGCCGCAAAAATGTAAAGGTCTGGATCCGAGAGAATGGAAACAACACTGCACAAATAATGGCACATCTGATTAGTGGTCATGTGCTGAATGTCAATCCAGCATTTACACTTTTCGAAGAGTGGATAAAAGACTTCCAGTGTTTAAAGTCTGCTATAAAAATGATTAAAGCATTCACCGTAAAGCCTGTTTGACGGAGTTTTCAGGTAACAGTGTTTGCCACAGAATCTACTCATTTTAAACACGAGATGTTCTAACGTTATTTAATCCTTCATTTAATCGTCATGATGCTGTCAGTCATGTGACTGACACCGCGTTCACCATCGCTAAAGAGCATGCATTCACTGAGCTGAAACTAATATTGCAGCTCATAAAAAGACGGTTATTGCTATTAAGATGACGTATGCAAATAATAAGTTATATGTCAATATCATCTGTGCAATATCAGACAGCACCCGTGAGAACAGTGCAGTTATTATTGTTATGCAGTTCATCTCATTCACGTCAAGCAGTGCGTGCAGGGCCGGTGAGTGCATGCAGATTTTTGTTTATTTGTTATTTTTGATTAGTGTTGATTTCAAAAGCAATACATCTGGTAATATAAAACGTGTAGTAACTGTGCTTATAGTTTTTGGTGGATGCAACAAAATTTTGTCTGGTGCTCCTAATTTTTTGAAGTTAGGAGCACCGGTGCTACCAAGAAAAAAGGGATAATTTGGAGCCCTAAAATGGGTAAAAAGGATAAATATAATAAAATATGCACTCAACTCTCATCTGAAAAACAGTGTATATTGGGAGTTCCAGGGGATTTTATTGCCATTCTACTAGTGATATAATTCAGCTACAGTTATATTATTACATTTCTTTGTATAATATTAGTATCACTTAAAACACCTACATTTAAAGGGCACCTAGGTTACCCCTTTTTCCAGATTTAATATAAGTCTTTTGTGTCCCCAGAATGTGTAAAGTTTCAGCTCAAAACACCCATCAGATTATTGATTATAGCTTTCTCTAGTTTGTGTTTTATACCTCTCAACAGCTTTTTGCTGTTTTTGTGTACTGCGTCTTTAAGGCTAGTCCTCCCCGCCCACCGTTCCCACGTGCCTGTCAGTGTGCCTCAGTCTCCGCCCTCGGCTGCCTCAGACATCTGACAGACATGAAGGAAGTTGAATCACGTAACGTTTGTGAGAAATACGACAGTAAGAGTTTTTCCAAAGAATATTTGATGCATTTGTTGTGGAGCTGAAACGACGAGTCACACACAATGTCGTTACAAAGTTCACGCACACACACAGCACGGACACACACACACACACACACACACACACACACACACACACACACA
>CAIGQZ010001236.1:7913030-7924586 GCA_903798205.1 Danio tinwini | reverse complement strand
ATGCACACACTCATATGCACACACGCTCACACACATTGACAATCAAAACCACTCATACATACACTCTCACACACACACACACACACACACACACACACACACACACACACACACACACACACACACACACACAGTGACAATCACAAGCACTCATACACATACGTACAATCACAAGCACTCATACACACAACGCACACACACACATGCACAGACACATGCTCACAATCGCACACGCACAGACATTCACAACCACTCATACACACACGAACAATCACATTTGTGCATACACACGCACACACACAAACACACGCACATACACGCACTCATACGCACACACATGCGCAGGCACATGCTCACACTTGCACATGCAGACATTCACAACCACTCATACACACACGAACAATCACAACCACTGATTACACATACACCCACATGCATACACTGACATGCACACACTCTAATGCACACACATGCTCACACACACACACAAAAAATCTAAACCACTCATACACACACAATCACATTTGCGCATACGCACATACACACACACACGCATACACATGCTGCTGAACAAAGAGCTTGGCTGCTCCGTGTCTTTGTCCCGCTATAGGAGAAGCAGTGAACTAATGATAGCCTGAGCGCTGATGCTAAATATGCAAAGCGCTGAATATGATCCAGAACACAAAAGATCTCTGACATGAACGGGCTCTTATTAGCTCGTCTTCACACCACGCTAATAACACACTGACACACTTATTTGCCACAAAGCTGACACTGAATCACTGTTTTGGCCGTGGGAAGAAGGGTTGCGGTTTGGTGCTTGTGAAATTAGGAATACATTTACACTTATTAAATGCTGTTTTTTTTAAACATAAGTCTTTGTCCAGGCTTGTGCGGTGAAAAAAAAGGACAAGGAGTTGTTGTTATGATCTCACCTTTTAAAAAAAGCAGTTAGGAAATGGAATTAGAAAATTGTTAAGAAAAGCTAACAATTGATTTTTGACAACTTCATTTTTTTAATTGGTGAAATACTGTATATGAGATGTATGAGTATGCGTAATTATATATTTTTATTATAATATAAAATATTATAAAATATGAATACAGCTATATATATAATATATACAGTCAAAATTATTATCCCCTCTGAATTATTAGCCCCCTGTTTATTTTTTTTACCCCAATTTCTGTTTAAAGGAGAGCAGATTTTTTCAACATTTTTCTAATCATAATAGTTTTAATAACTCATAATAACTGACTAATTTTATCTTTGCCATGATGACAGTAAATAATATTTGACTAGATAATTTTCAAGACACTTCGCTTAGTGACATTTAAAGGCTTAACTAGGTTAATTAGGTTAACTAGGCAGGTTAGGGTAATTAGGCAAGTTATTGTATAATGATGGTTTGTTCTGTAGACTATTGAAAGAAAATTAAGCTTAAAGGGGCTAATAATATTGACCTTAAAATGGTTCTTAAAAAATTTAAAACTGCTTTTATTCTAGCTGAAATAAAACAAATAAGACTTTCTCCAGAAGAAAAAATATTATCAGACATACTGTGTAAACTTCCTTGCTCTGTTAAACATCATTTGGGAAATATTTAAAAAAGAAAAAATCTTCAACTGTATGTATGCATGTATATATTAATCTGGGGTCGCCACAGCAGAATGAACCGCCAACTTATCCAGCACGATTTTACGCAGCAGATGTCCTTCCCGCCGCAACCCATCTCTGGGAAACATCCACACACTCATTCACACTCATACACTACGGACAATTTAGCCTACCCAATTCACCTGTACCGCATGTCTTTAGACTGTTTCACATGCGAACATGCAAACTCCACACAGAAACACCAACTGACCCAGCCCAGCCGAGGTTCGAACCTGCGACCCAGTGACGTTCTTGCTGTGAGGCGACAGCACTACCTACCTAAACTTTTTTGAGCTTGTGTAATGCTTTTATAAAATAATATTTACTTTCAATAATTTAGTAGTTGCTGGAAAATACATGCGTAATCATTTACATTAGCATCATGATGCATAATAATTCTAACTTGAACATTTCTATTGTCTTGGAAAATACCCCCAAATCTCATTCATTAGTCTTTTTGACTCAAGTACAGGTGACCCCTAGCATAGAAATCAAAGCTCATTATTGTCAAACCACACCTGTTTGTGCACAAGAGGTCAAGTTTAGGCTCACCTGCGGCCACAGAAACTGAAAAAGTCTGTTAATGCTGACTCTGTGCATCTCTCTCTGTTATATTTTGCTGAACCTCAGAAATGCAGAAAGAGCTCCATTAATCACAGCCGTCTCCTCTGACTCAATTAAAACGACAGACTATACCTCTTATGCCTTATTGCACCAGTGTTTCATGCCCACGCATCTGCATTGAAACAGGTGTAGCGTCTGCTAGTGAGGCATATTAATGCCGTAAAAGAGGCTTTGTGTTCTTTTACACGTGTCCCAATAATTATCAGCTTTCTCTGTGTAAATGCATGTGCCTTTTGGGTTCATTAGCTGATGAGCGTCCTTCAGATGCATTAGCGAATGTCTCTGTTTGCGTTCACAGCCGCACTTTATGATAGTTTTATTCACAAGTTGTCAGGAACGTGCTAATTAATGCAGCGATTTCGCGTTTTGTCACATCAAAACATTTGCATTTAAAGGCATGTACGTCAATAAAGACACAACCCTTTTTGTAAATGAGCCATTTATAGCTACCTAAAGACAAAAGTTTAACTTTTTCAATAATTATTTATCTAGGCAGTCCAGAGATTCATACAACACTGGTTTCGTGGTGATTGAGCTAAAAAACCAGGGACTAGTTTGCAAAAGTAGGTTTTTCATATATATTAATTAATATTTAATGAACAGTATGGTTGACAGCAGTGATGTTTGTGTCAAAGTGTTCAGTATGAGCAGGCCTATCATACGATATGTATTTTGTGTGCCTGTGCAAAACTGTGTGTAATAAGTAATAACCAATCAATTACAACCTCAAAAAACACAAAATTGCCCCTTAGTGGCCGATTTCTTTCAAAATTCGAAGTCAAACAAGCCCACCAAGTTTCAATCAGATCACTCAAAATTAACCTTATTTAATGGCTGCTCAATCTTAATTAGCTAATGGCAGCCATATTTTTTGAGGTTTGCCAATGTCCTTACAGTATGTCATGACAACTTGGACAAAGACACTGCATGCAAAATTTCAAGCTGATTGGACTAATGATTGCAAGGTTGGAGTCTTTTTTTATGATTTTTAACCTTTATAGCGCCACCATGTGGCCGAAGTCTGCGGGTTTTGCACTGTGACCTCAAATTGCCCTTATACATATGTGTACCAAGTTTGATGATGATATCTCATCCCGTTTAAAGGTTATAGCTACAATTAGCATTTAGCTTAGAATTAGCATGGAACTTTTTTGTTTACTGTTTCGCGTGAAAATCAAAATTTCAACTTTTTTTCAATAATTATTGATATTCAGTGTTCAGAGAACATTTCTGAACTAGTTTGGTTCCGATCGAGTGGGAAAACCTAGGACTAGTCTGCAAAAGTAGGTTTTGGACAAATTGCGATGTAGCTGAAAAACAGTGCGTCATCAATAAAATCTAAAATAATCTAAAATAAAATCATAGACTCCACTTTTGTTCGCGTTGACCCAAGGATTCCAAATATGTAATTTTTTTTTACATTTTTTGTCATCAACTCAACAGCTTCTTTATAAAATGCAATGATGGACAGTTGAAGGAATAGTTCACCCAAACATGAAAACTATGTATATGACTTATTTTCTGTCAAACGAACACAGTTCGTGAGTAGTTTTAAATGTTATCCTGGCTTTCATGTTGTATAATGGTATTAGATAGTGAACAATTCTCTTAAATAGATAACTAAAAGTAAATAGCCTAAATGGTGGTGGCACTGTGGCTCCATGTTTAGCACTGTTGCCTTACAGCAAGAAGGTTGCTGGTTTGAGTCCCAGCTGGGTCAGTTGGTGTTTCTGTGTGGAGTTTGCGTGTTCTCCCTGTGTTGCAGTGGGTTTCCTACAAGTGCTCTGGTTTTCCCCACAGTCCAACCACATGCGCTATTGGTGAATTGATGAACTGAATTGTCTGTAGTGTACGAGTGTGTGCGTGAATGTGTGTGTATGGGTGTAAGGGCATTTGCTGCGTGAAACATATGCTAGAATAGTTGGTAGTTCATTCCGCTGTGGCAACCTCTGATAAATAACAGACTTAGGCAGATTTTAGCTCCAATCTTAATCAAACACACCTGAACAAGCTAATCAAGGTATACTTGAAATATCCAGGCAGGTGTTGAGGCACGTTGGAGCTAAACCCTGCAGGGACACAGGCCCTCCAGGACAGAGATTAGTGACGCCTGCTTTAAAGGGTTAAACAAATAACGCACAGCACTACTACGACTACAGAAAAGTTTGCGCTGTAAAAATTCACTTACCTTTTAATACATTTTGGTGCGATTGTAACCCGCTATTTAATAAAAACAATGACTGAATGTTTTGGTTGAGAAGCTGTAATGTAGCTGTAGTGGGATGAATTTTGCTGTGGCGCACCGCCATGGAAGAATGAATGTAGCGGAAACCATGATATAGGAATATTGATTCTTTGTGAATTTTATTTGTGCAGGTCTTAAAGTGTTCAATTTAATTTCAACAGAATTTTTTTACTCTTATTGGATTTTACTGACATTGGATTTGATTGAATGTTATTGTATAAAGCGCTTTACAAGTAAACTTGAATTAAATTGTAAAGACTTGACACGTATTGTACTGTTGAAGTCAAAATGATTCGTCCTCCTGTGAATTTTCTTTCTTCATCAGATATTTCCCAAATGATGTTTAAAAGATTTAGGAATTTTTCACAGTATTTCCTATAATATTTTTTTCTTCTGGAGAAAGTCTTATTGGTTTTATTTCAGCTAGAATAAAATTAGTTTTAATTTTTTAAAAAACATTTTAGGGTCCTAAATAAAATATTATTAACCCCCTTAAAGGGCACCTTGGTTACCCCTTTTTTCAGATTTAATAAGTCTTTTGTGTCCCCAGAATGTGTAAAGTTTCAGCTCAAAACACCCATCAGATTATTGATTATAGCTTTCTCTAGTTTGTGTTTTATAGCTCTCAACAGCTTTTTGCTGTTTTTGTGTACTGCGTCTTTAAGGCTAGTCCTCCCCGCCCATCGTTCCCACGTGCCTGTCAGTGTGCTCCGCCCTCGGCTGCCTCAGACATCTGACAAACATAAAGGAAACTGAATCACGTAACGTTTGTGAGAAAAACTACATTTAGACCTTTCCCAATGAGTATTTGATGCATTTGTTGTGTGGAGCTGCAGGATGAGTCACACACAATGTCATTACAAAGTTCACGCACACACACAGACACACACACACAGCGCAGACATACAGCGTGCACGTTTAGCTTTGCACGCAAATGTGACAGGCTACAGGTTAATCTCCACTGCTGTATGGATATCTGTTATGTTAATGTACAAAATAAACCTGATTTAACGTCCACAAACCGGGATTGAAGCGTCTTTTATGATTGTTCTGACACGCGGCTGTGTTGATGAAGTAAATCTGAAGTGAATCGCTGTAATTCATTACACACATGCACTGTTTTAAAACATTTTAAACTTGTCAAACTCACTCTTGATCACATTTAATGATGATTGATGATCCTAGCAAACTGAACAGACCTTTTATTCCCGGTTGCTTTGTTTGCGCACATCCTGTCTTGTGGATATGATTATACACGTTACTACGGAGACATGTTAATATGCAGATGTCGAACAATTTAGCGGGCAGGGGAACCGCACTCCTACGTCAAGTTGCGGTTGATCTCAAAACTGTTCCAATTGGTCCAGCATTTTTATGTTGTTAAATTAAACAAAAAGCACTGTGTGTGTGTTTATATCACCCCAATATGACCGTCTATACACTATACCTACAGATATGTCTGTCCAAACAGCTTGAAAAGTAGATTTTTCTCCATAGGTGCCCTTTAAGCAATATTTGGTTTGGCTTGACTACAGAACAAACCACTGTTATACAATGACTTGCCTAATTACCCCTAACTTGCCTAATTAACCAAGTTAAGCATTTAAATGTCACTTTAAGCTGAATACTAGCATCTTGAAGAATATCTAGTCAAATATTATGTGCTGGCAAAGAGAAAAGAAATCAGTTATTAGAAATGAGTTATTAAAACTATTATAATTAGAAGTGTGTTGAAAAAATCTTTCCGTTTTGCATAAAAAATATACAGAAGGACTAATAATTCTGACTTCAACTGTATTTAAACCTGCAGCTCGGCTTATTCATGTGACTCCATCAGCGTTATTTTTACATTCTCACAGCGTTCTCCAACGGTTAACAGATTGCTGCTTGATTTACTGTCCAAGAAAAAGCAGAAACATGCAGCACTTCTCTACTATGTGCCACTATGACCATCTGTGCAGATTCACTCCGGTCTGCGGTGCGGAGAAGTGTACACTGAGTGATTGAATCTGAGTTTACGTCTGACCTCAGATCAGTTCAGACTGAATCAGGGCTCAAATGCACCGGTTTCTTTCTGAGGCTGGATACTGAGGGTTTTGGGATTTGGAGTGGAAATTGGATTAGTTTGAAAATGATACTGTCAGACTCAATGTGCACATGCTTGATTAACACAGACAGACGAGACGAGCCCTAGTCAGTGTACACTGTAAATCAGGACACTACCTGGCAACATAAAGTGACTGCACAGTGAGACTGTTTAACGTTAAATATAGGAGTGAATATTACATTTGTGGGAAAATAGCTACAACAGCTTCCAAGACAATATGTATAACTTATATATTACTGAAATGAATAGTAATGAATTACAAAATAGTATAAATACATAACTTACAATGAAAAACACAATTTTATGTATGTTGAAATATAATGTATAGTGATATGTTATAAAGTATAATTTATATAGTGTTAAAAGCATAGTATTGATATGGTTAAAAGTGTAAAAATAGTGTAAATCTGTAATTTATAATAATAAAAATATTTAAATAACTAAATGTACTTTATTTCAGTTAGTTGCCATATTTATATTATTTGTTCATTAATACATTCATTCATTAATTTTCTTTTCGGCTTAGTCCCTTTATTAATCTGGGGTCGCCACAGTGGATTGAACCGCCAACTTATCCAGCATATGTTTTACGCAGCAGATGCCCTTCCAGCTGCAACCCATCACTGGGAAACATCCATACGTACTCATTCACACTCATACACCATGACCAATTTTAGCATACCCAATTCACCTATACCACATGTCTTTGGGCTTGTGGGGGAAACTGGAGCACCCGGAGGAAATCTACACGAACGATGGGAAAACATGCAAACTCCACACAGAAATGCCAAATGACCCAGCTTAGGCTGAAACTTGCGACCTTTCCTGCTTTGAGGGGAATGTGCTACCCACTCTGCCACCGCGTCACCCCATATTTATATTATATTAGGATGGTAATAAAGTGCAAAATAAGTTAAATTTGATATTTCTTAAAACAAAAGAAAGTAAAATAATTCTAAATTATGTAAAGTAACTGAAAAATATATAAAAATATAAATGTGTATACTGTTTAAATACTGTTTAAATATTACACATATCTTATATAAAGATATATAAATATATTTGTCATTTTGTCTATATACACACAACCTGACAGAAGTGTTGTCACCTATCCAAGTTTTAGGAACAACAAATAATAACTTGACTTCTAGTTGATCATTTGGTATCAGATGTGTCTTATATGAAAGGCAAAAGCCTCTAGATTACACTTATTTGACCACAATAAAATATGATCATGCCTTGATTTTGAATAAATTTATTAGGACAGTAAGGTCTGACTTTGCTTAGACAAAAGTCTCATTACTGAACAGAAATAATGTCCAGTATAGAATATAAAACCATGCTGCAGTGGAGAAAGAATGAATATTGTGTCTGACTCCATCATGAGCTTGGAGGACTGCATCCATACATCTCTGAATGACTCAAATCACGCATTAATAAAGTCATCTGGAATGGCAAAGAAAGCGTTATAGCAGGACTCCCAGAGTTCATCAAGATTATTTGGCTTCATCTTCAAAGCCTCCTCCTTCTGCTTACCCCAGACATGCTTAATAATGTTCATGTCTGGTGACTGGGCTGGCCAATCCTGGAGCACCTTGACCTTCTTTGCTTTCATGTGGAGGCTGAAGTATGAGAAGGAGTGCTATCCTGCTGAAGAATTTGCCCTCTCCTGTGGTTTGTAATGTAATGGGCAGCACAAATGTCTTGATACCTCAGGCTGTTCATCCTCTCTGCAGATCTCTCTTTTTGTCTCTCTCTTTTTTTCCCAATTTCTGTTTAACGGTGAGAAGATTTTACCCAACACATTTCTAATCATAATAGTTAAAGGGGCTAATAATATTGTCCTTAAAATGTTTAAAAAAAATTTTTTAACAGCTTTTATTCTAGCCAAAATAAAACATAACTTTCTCCAGAAGAAAAAATATTATCAGACATACTGTGAAAATTTCCTTGCTCTGTTAAACATTATTTGAGAAGATATTAAAAAAGAAAAATTAATTCAAAGGGGGGCTAATAATTCTGACATTTACCCACATGCAAAATATAGAAAAATGAAAAATATATAATGATATTGTGATTAATATAAAAAGTATAATTTTAAACAATCTGAAATTCACCAATTAATTAGGCCCAATCCCAATTCTACCCCTTAGCCCTTCCCCTTACCTCTACCCCTCGTTTTGCGGGTTCATGTCAAGGGGTAGGAGTGTCCCAATTCTCTTAAGCTTGAAGGCGTAGGGCTAAGGGGAAGGGGTATACACCACTTCGAACAAAGATTTTTCAGGAGCACACTTGAAACCAAGGGGTAAGAAAATTTCCCAGAATACACCAGCTACAGCGGCAGGATAGCTGCACCCAGAAGTAAGGAGAGCCACAAATTAGTATTTTTTGTCATTATTACGATTTTTTTACGACAAACAAACACATGTTTTAATATATTCATAACCGTGTTCATGTTTTACCGTCATGCTTTTATAAAAAAAAGCGGAAAAAAACCCTGCTAAATTTGGCGATCTATAATCCCTAATCATAACTCCTGTACAGCAGTCCTGACATTCTGACACTCGATGACACTCGAACACCCTGTCAGAAAAGTCTGGTGGCTGAGAATGAGCTTTAACAGTGTCTGCTGTAATGTTAATGTTGTTTTTGGTGTGTTTACAGATGAATATGGCCACTGTGTAAATGCGCAGTATAGTTATTATCTTATTGCCACATTAGATGATTATGATAACATAATATATGCCTTCAGTGATTTCCTGAAGATAAATACCAGAAAATAACAAAACTGGAATCACTACAGCAGTCGCCATCATCTGATCTCATATGAAGCAAGAGGTCGCAATGACATATGATGATGTGTGCAGGTGTTGAAGTGCGGTTTTAAGGGCCAAGGGGAACAAAAATAGAATTGGGATTGGGCCTTAGTCTGCAAGTCTAAAATATCCCAATTATTAATCTTTAATATAAAAAATAATTGTATAATAAATTCAATCAATAACACAATCTTTAAGTATGTATGTGTTTTGTGTGCGTGTGTTTTGTGTGTGTGTTTATTTTTTTATTATTCTATTGTTATGTGATATATGTATATTACAAAGATTAACGTCATAAACGAAAATGTCACAAAACACACTTCGCATCACAGAGAAGAGAATGCAGAGGGAAAAGTCCTAATTGTCATTGAGATGTGACCTGCACGTTTTTGTGATTTTTCACCCAGGAGAACAGTGCTGTCTGGACTGGACATGAATATGTATGATATGTCTGCATCTCTCTCTGATGCACTTTATTATAGTTTTTCCTCTTCTCTCCTCAACAGAGCGCAGTTTGAAGGAAAACACTGTGAAGTACATTGAGCTTCTGGAGGACAAACTTCACAGGTAATGGACATTTCTCATCTCACACACACACACACACACACACACACACACACACACACAAACAAACAGACCCTCGTCTCGTCTCTCGGGTCATTTTTCCTTATTATTTCAGCAGTTCAGACTGTCTGGTCTTATTTCAGCTCTGTCTCTTGATGTTTCAGTGTATTAAATCATTCAGGTCTGTGTCTGAGAAATCTAAAGCTCCAAATAAAGGAGAAATGAGACGGAAATAATGTGGCTCAGGAAATTTTCCCTCTGCAAAGTGGGTTTGTTTTTTGCTCTTTAATCATTTTTAGAGCACTTGCAGCTTATACTGGACTAACACATTTAGTAGTGGTACTGATGGAAATAAGGGCAAAATAATAATAATGATAATAATAATAATAATAATCACTGTGGCCTCACAGCAAGAAGGTCGCTGGTTCGAGTCCCGCCTGGGTCAGTTAGCATTTCTGTGTGGAGTTTACATGTTCTCCTTGTGTTGGCGTGAGTTTCCTCCAGGTGCTCCGGTATCCCCCACAGTACAAACACATGAACTATAGGGGAATTAAATAAACTAAATTGGCTGTAGTGTGTGTGTGTGTGTGTGTGTGTGTGTGTGTGTGTGTGTGTGTGTGGATATTTCCCAGTATTGGGTTGCAGCTGGAAGGGCATCCGCTGCTAAAACATATGCTGGTATAGTTGGTGCT
Organism: Danio tinwini; assembly: GCA_903798205.1. NCBI lineage: Eukaryota > Metazoa > Chordata > Actinopteri > Cypriniformes > Danionidae > Danio > Danio tinwini. The sequence goes on along the minus strand of CAIGQZ010001236.1, from coordinate 7,913,881 downwards.
TCATTCCACTGTGGTGACCCCTGATAAGTCGAAGGAACATGAGTAAATGAATGAATATATGTATAATATTATATATAATAATAATATATGACAGCAATAGCATGATGTTTATGCTTTTGGCTTTGTTTTTTTTTGTAAATAGATTTATTACACTTCTTTGTATTTAATTTAAGCAAAAATGTCTGGATTTATTGAAACTATTAATGCTAAGTTTAGTATTTGTGAAAAATAATACATGTATTTGTTGTTGTAATTATTGTTTATTATTATTATGATTATTATTATGATTATTAATGATGAGAAAAATATTATTACCATTGTTTCAAAATAATCCAGATATTTCTAATACATACTGAAATATTATTTAAATGAAGTTAGTAAATGAAAATAATAACTAGTTATTGTAACAATATAAATATATTTGAATTGAATGGGTTTCATATTTTTTATCAAATAATATATCATCTCTAGGATTTTGCAGACAACAGATTTTGTGACAACTTTTCATAATAATAATAAAAATAATAATAATAATAATAATAATAATACTTATTATTATTATTATTATTGTTACTACCATTATTTAAAATAAATGCAGATATTTGAATATATACTGCAATAGTCAGTAAATAAATGTATTGTATTCAATAACTGTTGTTATTGTAACAAGATAGATTTGAATTGATTAAGTTCAATGTTTTTTATCATACATATTTTTTTTTACATATTTGTGGCCTAAAATGACAGATTTTGTGACATGTTTATTTTTCTTAGTAATAACAATAATAATAATAGTAGTAGTATTATAATATAATATAATATAATATAATATAATATAATATAATATAATA
>CAIGQZ010001236.1:7867577-7878150 GCA_903798205.1 Danio tinwini | reverse complement strand
AAGACTATCCAGAAAAAAAATATTTTGGAAATACTGTAAAAAATCCTTGCTCTGTTAAACATAAATTGGGAAATATTTGAAAAAGAAAAAAAATGACAGGAGGAGCTAATAATTTTTAACTTCAACTGAATATATTTTAAATGAACCCAATAATATATCACCATCAAAAAGTGTGTGTAAACAAAACAGCTCTGAAATCTCTCCCGGAAATTGTTAATAAGGTTTGCTTTTCATATAGATAACAAAAATGCGCTAATGAAACCCACAGTAACTTATGAAGCTGGTTTGATTGCACTTGTTAAGCAGATAGATGAGCAAATAAACTCATAATAAGGCATGCTTTGCTTTTGTGCCTGAGGAACTTCATTAGAGCGGAGGGAGATCATACCGATCCTCCTTCATAATTCATGAAGCGCTCTTTAACGGCTGCTTAATTATGAATGGGGACAATCTGGGGCCATTTGGAGAGCAAAACGTGCCCGTCAGGCTCCATCTGCTACCAGCAGCGTCCCTTTGATTCGCCACTTATACCGGACACTCGTCCCGCTCCGGCGAGTTAAACAATCCAGCGCTGATGAGGGTTGAGACGGTCTCATAAAAGCAGCATGAATTATTTAGGAGAGATTGGTTGAAGTGAACGGGAAGATGAGCTGAGGTCTGAATTATGAAGTGCTGTTGGGGAGAGCGTTCTTTTGGTAGCCTATAATTGTAAAATCGTTGTGTCAGGCCAGACATAATGCAAGTGTTTATACGTGATTTATCTGAGAGACTTTTGCAATGAAAAAAATGTTGTACATAATGCAAAAAATAAAGTTGCAATCTATTTTTGGTGAAAAAATGGATGGTTTATAAGAAATCAGTTACAATTAGAGTAATGTTTTATGCATTCATCTATTATATTGTAATTATTTAAAAAAAAAGCAGTAACTCGTGGTTAGTGACACAACTAAATAAATCAATTATTATATAACACAGTGTGCTCATTGTTTTAATAACTGACTAATTTATACACACATAATACAGTGTTTCCTCTAGGATTTTTTCCAGCTGTGGCGGCAGGCCTGGTAGACACAGATCTACCAACTACTTTTGGAGTAAATAAACGATGATGAAGTGCAAATTAGTGCATTTATGTAGTGAGTATGTCTACAATATTCACTAGATTTGCTAGGAACATTTATAATTGCGTCCGATAGACCTACAGAGCGGCATTAATACGTCCTGAAGTAAAGTGAAATGGCAAACAATAAAACAATGAGCACATTCATTCATTCATTTCGGCTGTTGGGTTGGGTTGCGGCTTGAGCATCTGCTGCGTAAACCATACTGTATATGCTGGATAAATTGGCAGTTCATTCTGCTGTGGTGACCTAAGAATAATAAAGGGACTAAGCCGAAATGAAAATGAATGAATAATTTTATCATTGCTTTTATTGTCATTTCATTATTGGCATGCTCATTATTGACATGTGCACATCGCTCTGAGCTCATGTATATATGATATGTCTTTCTATAATACATTTAAACTAATAATTTTAATAGCTAATTTATAATAACTAACTTATTCTGTCTTTGCCTTAATTACAGAACATAATATTTTACTTGTAATTTTGCTGGATTCAAGTGTTCAGCTAATTAATTAAGCTATTAATTTGGTTAAATAGGCGAGTTAGGGTAATTAGACAACAGTGATTTGTTCTGTAGACAATAAAAAACAATTTTCTTAAGGGAGCTAATTATATTGACAGCAGTTTTTAAAATCTTTTTTAGACAAACTAACAGAACTAAGACTTTCCTCGGAAGAAAAAAGTAATAGGAAACACGTCAACTGTGTATACAGCTGTTTATACCTAACTTGCCTAATGAACCTAATGAATAGTGATGTGCAGATCGATACTAAAATATCTGCAATACCAGCTTTGTATGTTCTAGAATTGATTATCTTATTAAAATATTGATATTTCAGTAATTTGGAGCAAATATTTAGTTTAGTGGAAATAGAAATACAGCAGAAAGTAAGCACAATTACCAGAGTTTATCTGAATAATGCCAACTTAGTTGGAACTACTTGTTCTTCCGCTTGCCAAGTCATGTGCGTAATTTGGCACTATACAACTGCAGATCACGCTTGCTAGCCACTCAATCCGCTGGCACATGTTGTTCAGTCACGCTGTCATAGGATATGGATGACCGCAAGTGAAGTTATGTGTGGAGCTACTTCACTTCCATAAACTCAAACGATGCGGTTTGTGACACGTGTAACAAAACAGTGAGGTACTGTGGTAATACCACAAACCTAATCAAACATCTACATATAAATCACAAGACAGAATATGTCAATATATATAAAACGTTATTACTAGGCGATCAGTCGAGGAGGAAAGGAGAGGCAGGTGCTGCTAGGGTGAGACAGACATTGCTTTCAGGGTCCTTAGGTGCAGCAGGCAGACACTATCCAGGCACAGAGGGGGAAAATGTGGCGATGTGGCTGTATTTTGGGGGCTTGGGTTTTTGTGACAATGATAAAACAACGGAACAAGGTTCAAAATCTTCAAGGGGACTGGATTAACATGTTACTAAACCAAAAAGTGTGAATGTTTATTGTTTTATGTTAAGATGTTCAGGCAGGCGTTTTAAGATATACATGCTCAGATGCTGTCAAATGTGTAAGTTGGCTCTTTTTTTGCATGATAATTTTTCATCAATAAACAAGAATATCCTGTAATATGTCTCGTATTCAGTATGAAGTGACACTTTCAAGTACACTAATTTTCCAAGCACAAATTTTTGGGCAGTATCGGTATCGGATCGTTATAGCCAATACTCGTCTTCATTTTACTTGGTATCGGATTGGATAGGAAACCAGTGGTATCGCACATCACTACTAATTAACTCAGTTAAGCCTTAAAATGTCACTTTAAACGGAATACTAGTGTCTTAAAATAACTAGTCAAATATTATGTGCTGTCATCATGGCTAAAAATAAATAAATCAGTTATTAAAACTATAATGTTTAGAAATGTGCTGAAAAAATCTCTCTGTTAAACAGAAGTTGGGGAAATTAATATACAGGAGGGCTCATAACTGTATGTCCTCATTTGACTTTTTATGCTCATTTTGAGTTCTTCCACTGCATTTGTTGGTGTGTGAATGAGTATTTGATGTTGTGTTCAGATTTTCTTTAACTGAAAGTCACTGTCTCTGGAGACGGAGGTCCAGGAGCTGAAAGCTGCTCTTCAGGCGATGCTGTCTCAGCTGAAGGAGGATGAAGATGAAGAGAAATACTGTGATGTAGAAGACCAAGAAGAACAGGCTGAAGATGAAGACGTGGAGGAGGAGCATTACTTCAGTGACAGCTGGGAAATCTGAACAGACTCATCACTAGCTATGTTTCCATCCACTTATTTGTAATGCACCCTTAAATTGGAGTATTGCATAACAAAATGAGAACGCCAAGATGTGCGCAAGTTTTGAAAATGTGCATCAGAACTGATGAGCACAAGTGAAGCTGCGGTCACACTGGACTTTTCTCCCCATAGACTTCCATTCATATGCACACGAATGCGGCAGACTGGAAACGCAAGCTCGTGCGACAAGTTTCTCAGTTCACTGTGTTGGAAAGTTCAAACTTGGTGAACTCTGACCTGCAAAATCGCATCATGTGACTGCGTGAGACCAATCGAAGATCAAAACATGAGCTCTCTGGACAGAAATTTAAAATATGGAGCAATCACTCATTTTTTTTATGTCTAATCATCTTGTTTAATCCAGCCTCTTTTCGCAGCACCGTACAACAGAATTCCGCATACTTAACCTTAAGTGTGACCGCAGCTTGAGTCGGGTAAACTTTTTATCTAATAAGAAAAACTGTGCATTAACTACAGTGGAAACACATTTACTGAAAAAACTCTGAGCTTGAGCATCAGTAAAGTGATGTGATTTAGTTTGAACAGATGATGAAAATGCATGATGGAATGCATTAATGGACTTCACAGCATTTCCAGCACATTGTAAAACATCTGAAATGTTGTGTTGCTCATTCTGAAACCCCTCAGCCAAAGTCTGTCATCACAGTGCTTTAGTATTATTATTAATATTAATTTTATTATTATTCCCACAAGAGCTGTCTTGAGCATCTGTCTGCGCTCCCAAAGAGTGTCTCACGCCTCCAAAAACCAATTCCTCTAGGATTTTTTCCAGCTGTGGCGGCAGGCCTGGTAGACACAGATCTACCAACTACCTATGGCGTTATTTCAATGACAAATGTGAGCGCAGTATTACAAGTCGAGATCGCATTCATGTAATACAAGCATGTGAATCTCTTTGCTTGTGCGCCGATTTCCTCAGTTCGTGCACAAAACTTCTTGCACGTCCTCAAATATACGTTGCTCAAGTGCAGATTTTCTTGTGCGCTCTCAACTAAACACAGTCGAAGTGTTATTTAGTGCGTTTCTGCAACGAGTATGTCTCCAACATTTATTAGATTTGCTAGGAACATTTATAATTGCGTCCAATAGACCTACAGAGCGGCATTAATGCGTCCTGAAGTAAAGTGAAACGGCTATGAACTCCAGCAAGATAAAGTGAAAGTATGTAGAGCCAAAGACCTTTACCTATAAAGCATTATGGAAATGGTGTTTGTCATAACTGAAAGCTGTCGTGTTTGCTGGCTTCATGCATCGCACAGCCCTGTCAGTCAGTCAGCATGTCACCTTAAAGGGTTAAACAAATAACACACAGCACTACTACGATTACAGAAAAGTTTGCGCTGTAATAATTCACTTTCCTTTTAATATGTTTTGGTGCGATTATAAACCACTATAAAAAAAAACAACGACTGAATGTTTTGATTGAGAAGCTGTAATGTAGCCATGGCGGGATGAATTTTGGTGTGGCGCCCCGCCATGGAAGAATGAATGTAGCAGAAACCATGCGCATTCATTGCGTTTCGTCTTCGTCTTCTAAGGCACAACTCATTTACTAGACAAGAAAAAACACCACAGTGGCTTCTCCCAACACACAAAACTACATTCCTCTGTCTGATATCTGCTCCAGTTTATCAGGAAGTGATGATTTTGTTCTCTTTAGTTTCTCATTAGATGGAAACGCTGCATTATTTGGTAAAGTTTTATGCGATATTCCTATTTTGCGTGCACGTTTTATTTACATGTTTCAATGGAAACGTAGAGTTTCATATATATACATGTGCTGTGTCTCTGGATTGTGTGAATTATGTTTATGGTTTTCTATAAGGTCATTTGCACTGAGCTCCATGCAGCAGGGAACAGTCCATCTAGAAATAGAGAGCTTTATTTACCTATTCTCATGCCATGTACAATCGTTTATTGGATCTTGACAGTAAGAAAACATCGTCTACTTTAGTTTGAAAGCAAAATCATGCACATTCACATTTATAATCCATTTCCGTTTTATGTAAATGAGTATAAGGTGTTCGGAATGACATGTGGACAGTGACGTGGTGGCTCAGTGGTTAGCACTGTCGCCTCACAGCAAGAAGGTTGCTGGTTCGAATCCCAGCTGGGTCAGTTGGCATTTCAGTGTGGAGTTTGCATGTTCTCCCCGTGTTGGCATGGGTTTCCTCCGGGTGCTCCGGTTTCCCCCACAGTCCAAACAGTTGAACGTTTGAATTGAAGAAATAAATAGGTTGTAATGTATGTGTGTGTATGGGTGTTTCCCAGAACTAGGAATAGTTGGTGGTTCATTCCTCTGTGGCCAACCCTGATGAATAAAGGGATTAAGCTGAAGGTAAACGAAAGAATGGATGACATGTGGATGTGTAAATGATTCACTTATACACTCTAAAAAAACTGGGTTGTTATAATCTAATTTTGGGTCAAATATGGGGCAGCATGGTGACGCAGTGGGTAGCACAATCGCCTCACAGCAAGAAGGTCCCTGGTTTGAGTCCCAGCTGGGTCAGTTGACATTTCTATGTGGAGTTTGCATGTTCTCCGCGTGTTGGCGTGGGTTTCCCCCACAGTCCAAACACATGTGCTTTAAGGAAATTGGGTAAACTAAATTGGTCGTACTGTATGAGAGTGTGTGCAAGAGTGTGTTAGTGTTTCCCAGTGTTGGGTTGCAGCCGGAAGGGCATCCGCAGCGTAAAACACGTGCTGGATAAGTTGTCGGTTCATTCCGCTGTGGCGATTCCTAAATGGGTCAAATGAATGAATGAATAAATGGGTCAAATTTGAACAATTCCCAACCAGTGGGTTGAAAGGTGTCATTTAAATTCAGTTGAAAAAATTAATCTGTGTTAGATTTGTCCATAATTGACCCAATGTTGTGTTAAAACAACCCAGCATTTTTCATTCATTTTAAAAATGTTTTATGTTTATTAGGACTACTAACCATATCAATCTTGCTCAGAGTTTCCAGTTGTTGTTTTTTTTTACATACAAAATATAAGTCCTGCCAGTGTTGCAAACCACTATCGTATTGTTATTCTCATCAATAAGTGCATATTTATTTAACTTACTATATTTTAAAGCTATTTTTGTGCTTCTACGTCACATTCCAGAGGATCTTTTAGGCCCACTTTTAGATTTAGTTTTTTTACACCTAACTTGGTATATTTAAAAAGCATGGCATTCCTATTTATTATTTTTCTGTATATATTTATGTTCTGAAATATTATTGTTTAAAAAAAAAAAACATATGTATACATGAAAATCTGGATCTAGGACCACGTTTAAGAGCGACAGTTCAGCATGCAAACTCTGTATTGACCACTTTTGTTCAAATGTATCTTCAATTCATTTCCACTGTACGATTGAACTCTGGGTTTTTTGGGTTCATGAGTATGTGGTGCTTTGACTTTTGAAACTGAAGTGTGGAGATTTTCACCTCAGGCTGGTTTTGTTTTGTGTGAATTGTAATAGACATGTTGCATCAAGTGCCTTTTTCAACCCAGACTCATTGGAAAACACACACCTCGGCTTATATTTGTTGTGAAATTTGAAATGCATTGCTCTGAGTGCATTTTGTTACACGTTTCAGATGACAAATCCACTAGAGGGCGCTGTTTACATTTTTGCGAATCTGAAATATGTTACTTAAGCCTGGTTTATACTTCTGCGTTGAGTGATCAGCGTGACCCAAGGCGCCAGCTTTGTGTGTAGTCGAGCATTTATACTTCTGCATGCTGTTTGTGTTGCTCTGCAATAACACTTCTGAAACACTAGCTGGCGGCAGGTTTTTATGTTCCTCTGTGTAGAGTTTCTTCGCAGGTGTTTGTTTTTTCTGAATGGTACTTTAATGTACAAGTAGCTAAAACTCGCTCATTCAGAGGTGGGAACCGGCAGACAGGCAACAACTTTAATTATAAGGTAAACACAAAACAAAGGTTTCCTTCTGGAGCTTCTTCACGGGACTCCATATTTGTAAATACTCACTCTATTGGGCTTGTGGCTCTCTGCGCCACCCACATTCATCACCAATACCAAGTCGACCAATCACAGAGCTTGTGCTACATGTTATTGCGACTTGTAGTTACCTAGTTACATTTTTTGAGAGATGCGCATCGGCATCAAAAAGGCTGTGCTGGAGCATTCACATTCGCGTGCGTGTGCGCTTGACGCAGAAGTATAAATCAGCCTTTAGGGTGTGTTTTGTTATACGTTTCAGGTAGACATCCTTATTATACTTAATATATGTTGTGATTGTCCTACAGATAGCAAACCACTAACCAACCAATAGTGTTTTCAAAAGCAAATGTAAAAAAAGCACACCAGAAAAGTCCATGTAGACATAGATAGGTGACGCAAACTTATTTGATTACAAATCATACACACTGTTCAGTTGTATTTTGGTATTTATTTGGTGTTAATGAAAATAATCTTTTATTTATCAATAATATGACCCTGTAAATATCATTCGTCTGAAACGAACAAACATTGTTGTCATCATACTGCCCCCTAGTGTTCATTTTTATTACAAACTACAGTCAGCAACTTATCTTTAAGTACATTTTTGCGTTTTCAAAAGTGTAGGCTGAATTTTGAAACATTTTTCCAATGAGCCCGAGTTGTTGTTTTTTTTATTGTCTCCCTATTTGACAGAAACAGGTGCTTTTTTGTATTGAGTCTTAATGTGTTTTATTTAATTTTCCAAAATTGCTTTTAGCCAAGCACTTTTCATATGTAAGCTGTTTTTTGTCTCCTTCAGTGAAAATGTAATTTGGTTGTTTATGCTTATTGCATCGTTTGCTTTATTCACCACTGTTTGTCACCTCACTTTTCCCTCATTTTTTCCTATTATTTTGTGTTTTTAAATACATTGAATACTATTGGCACAAAAGTTTTGTCATATTTTTATTTTACAAGTTCGTAGTTTGTAAAATAGGATAGGATCAAAAACCCCACAATAGGCTTTTAGGGCATCCCAAAGCAGCAGTGTTCATTCACTCTTGTACTTCACCGTTATGTGGGGCTGTTGTCAAGTATTTATTCAGGTCCATAGACTGAACATCTTACAGTTGAGCCCAGATTTTCATCATTAGGTCCCAATTTTGAAGTCTACAGAAAGATGATAACGTGTTGTCTTCAAACACAATTTGTACACTGAAATGTTTTTTAAAAATTAACATTTTCAGATGCCAAAGCACTGTTGTTGTGTAAATAAACAACCAAAATGAATGAAAAGTTCTATATTTTTAGTTTAGTAAGACAAGGATTCCCACAGCTCACAGAAGTTCTGGAATATCATGGATTTTTAAGGGTCTATTTCAGACATTGATGGACGAGGAATTTATAAATTTTATCATTGGAAATCAGGTTTTTTTTTGTTTTCCATTTTAATTTTGACTTCCTGTTTATCAATTGATTAAGTGAAATCTATGAAACCTGTTTAGTGATTTGCCAGTGTGATGCCAATCTGATAATATGGCTCTAAACTAAAGATTTTAAAAGGTTTTGAAGTTCTGTTAAAGAAAAAATGGGGGTAGGATTTTATCTTTATAAACTAATTGGACTTTAAAATGTCAGATTACAGGAATAAAATAGGTTGTGAACCATGTAAAATCGTGCGACTGAATCTTAGGTGGAAGAATTTAATTAATTGTAATTTTAAAAAGCTCTGTATGAGTGGCCCTATTATATGTGCTCTGGTTTTCTTAAAGTCGACTCGACATTAAATGGAAGTTAACATTGTCTATTTTGATGTATCGTGACGTATATCCAATCTAAGCAGTACTGAAATGAGAAAGAAAAATAACCCCGCCCTAAAGGACTGTAAGCCCTGCCCTATTGGCCTGATAGCCTCGCCGTAAAGGAAGAAATAGTCCCATCCTAAATGACTGATAGCCCTGCCTGAAATGACTGATAGCCACGCCCTTGATGATTGATAGCTCCTCCCTAAAGAATTGATAATCCCCGCCCTAAATGACTGATAGCCCCACCTTAAAAGACTGTTAGTCCTGCCCTAATAGACTGATAGCCCTGCATTAAAGGACTGTAAAGCTGCGGTCACACTGGACTTTTCTCTCCAAAGACTTCCATTCATACGCACGCGAATGCATCAGACCGGAAGCACAGGGTCATGCGTCAAGTTTCGCATTTTGCTACGGTGCAAAGTTCAAGCTTGGTAAACTCTGACCTGCAAAATCGCATCACTTGACTGCGTGAGACCAATCCAGGATCAATACTTGACCTCTCTGAACCGAAATTTAAAACATGGAGCAATCGCTCGCTTTTTTTAATGGTCTAATCATCTTGTTTAATCCCGGCCCTTTCCGCAGCGCTGTGCGACAGAATTTCGCAAGCTCAAACTCTAGTGTGACTGCAGCTTAAGACCTGCCCTAATGCCCTGATAGCCCAGCCCTAAAGGACTAATTGTCCCAGCCTAAATGACTGATAGCGCCGCCCTCAGTAATTGATAGCTCCTCCCTAAAAGACTGATAGCCCCCGCCCTAAATGACTGATAGCCTTACCTTTAAAGGGGCCATGAAAAATGCTCTGCGATGGGCGTGGAGCTCTGAGGGCAGAGGGGGGAGTGGCCGTGGCCGGCAGTGCAGGGGAAAAAGAGTGGAGCGAACAGTTGGCTCACAAAATGAGGCACAAACCGTGAGGCGAGACATGATTTTAGAGTTTACAAAGTTAAAATGCAGTTATTCGTAATTTCATACAGTCAGAGATGTATAAAGTACTAGAGACCCAGACTTAAGTAAAAGTACAAGTGCTCTATTAAAAAAGTGACTTGAGTAGAAGTTGAAGTGCTCTTTAAGCACAATACTTAAGTGGAAGTACTGAAGTATTCAACATTTTTTGTACTTAAGTATTTTGGTTAAAAATGTACTACTCAAGTATTGAAAGTAAAAGTACAAGTATTGCGTTATGTAGTTATATTTAAAAAAGCAGTCAAAAGACATTGTTTTGTTTATTTTAAATATCTTTTTTGGGGCACAGGATTAAGCAGAACAAAAAGAACCATAGTTAAAAAAAAATATATATATATATATGATGGGTCAAAAACACCATTCAGCGTGACAGCCTTTATGATAGACAGTTAACGTTATGTGAACATTGCAGCATGATATGAACCACGGGTAGCTAAC
>CAIGQZ010001236.1:7825533-7835606 GCA_903798205.1 Danio tinwini | reverse complement strand
TTTGTTGTTGTAGTGGTAGTTGTTTTGTTGTTGTTAGTAGTAGTAGTTTTGTTGCTGTTGTTGGTGGTGGTGGTAGTAGTTGTTGTTTTTGTTGTTGTTAGTAGTAGTTGTTGATGGTGGTAGTAGTGTTGTTGGTGGTGGTTGTTGTTGTTGTTGTTGGTAGTAGTAGTAGTAGATGTTGTTAGTATTAGTAGTTTTGTTGTAGTGGTGTTGGACCGATAATAATAATAATAATAAAACAATTTTTTATATATGTTAAAGTATTATTTGATATATGTAGATGTATATGTTGTTGTTGTTGTTATTATTATTATTATTATTATTATTATTATTATTATTATTATTATTATTAGTAGTAGTAGTAGTAGTAGTAGTAGTAGTAGTAGTAGTTGTATTACAAATAACATTTAACAAATATTTTAAACATTAATTGAATCAAATATTTTATTTCTTATATCTAATTGTCAAGAAAATATGTTAAACTAATATAAATAATAAACCATGAAAATTGCTATAAAATAAATAAATCTATAAATTAATAATAATAAAATAATAAAAAATGGACATGTATAACCACTAAAATGTATTCAAATGAAAACAAAATATAAAAACATTATTTATAATATATAATAATATATTAATATAATATAATAATTATATTATATTATTATTATTTGGAATTATTCTAAAATAACTCAAAGACAGAATGTCATATATTTTTATGATTATAATATCAACTGTGCATGTTCTTGAGCTAAAGTGATTCAGGCTGAGCTAAATATACATTTTGATTCACTTATTATTCGATTGCACATTAATTTCCCTGCCGGAGTGTGCAGCTGCTGCCCCAGAGGTCAGTGTGTTCAGTATATACACTACCTTCAGCTCTGACTATAGAGTCTTCAGGCTGCACACTGACCTGCAGGTTCATCAGAAAAAAACACTGTGACGGTTCACTTTTGGCCTTTTGTGTTCTCGACTTGATCTATTGTTGAGCGTGCTGTATTTTATAGAAAAGATGCACTCCAGATTCTGAGTATGTAGATCCTTTGACTTTTCAGGGTTAGAGTGCAGAAAACCGAACATACTGTAGGCACCCTATAGACACATTGAGGCCTGGAGGAAACGGTGTGTGTGTGTGTGTGTGTGTGTGTGTGTGTGTGTGTGTGTGTGTAATTGTGTGTGTCTGTCTATGTGCGTGTGTGTGTTTGTGTATCTGTTTATGTGTGTGATTGTGTGTGTGCGTGTGTGTGTGTGTGCGTGTGTGTGTGATTGTGTCTGTGTGTGTTTATGATTTTTTGTCTGTGTATCTGTCTCTCTGTGTGTGTGAATGTGTTTAAGATTGTTTGTATATCAGTCTGTGTGTGTTTATGATCATGTGTCTGTCTATGTGTGTGTGTTTATGATTGTGTGTTTGTGTATCTGTCTGTGTGTGTGTGTGTGTGTGTGTGTGTTTCTGATTGTTTGTTTGTGTATCTATCTGTCTGTGTGTGTTTGATTGTGTGTCTGTCTGTGTGTGTGTTTATGATTGTGTGTTTGTGTATCTGTCTGTGTGTGTGTGCTCATGTTTGTGTGTCTGTCTATGTGTGTGTGTGTGTGTGTGTGTGTGTGTTTGTGTGTGTGTGTGAGATTGTGTATCTGTCTGTGATTGTGTGTGTTTGTGTTTATGATTGTGTGTTTGTGTATCTGTCTATGTGTGTGATTTTATGTGTGTGGGTGTGTATGTATGTATGTATGTATGTGTGTGTGTCTATGTGCGTGTGTGGATCTGTCTATGTGTGTGATTGTGTGTGTCTGTCTATGTGAATTTGTGTGTTTGTGTATCTGTCTATATGTGTGATTTTATGTGTGTGTGTGTCTATTTGTGTTTGTGTATCTGTTTATGTGTGTGATTGTGTGTGTTTGTCTATGTGCGTGTGTGTGTATCTGTCTATATGTGTGATTGTATGTGTGTGTGTGTGTTTGTGTATCTGTTTATGTGTGTGCGTGCATGTGCGTGCGTGCGTGCGTGTGTGTGTGTGTGTGTGCATGCATGTCTGTGTGTGTTGCTCTCCTGTCGCTGTGATTGATCTGGTAAATCCCTCTGGTCAGTGTTTGTAGCAGATGAAAGGTCTTTCAGATGTTGAAGAGCTCCAGAACTCCCTCTGCGAGCGCTTCTGTGTTTCTCTTCAGTGTTTTAACAGCAGACAATCATCTCAGTGATTCTGGAGCAGCTCCATACTGTAAGATCATCTCAGGTACTCTGCTGTCACTCAAATGGCTGTACAGGAGGCGGCACAGTGGCTCAGTGGTTAACACTGCCACCTCACAGCAAGAAGGTCGCTGGTTCGAGTCCCAGCTGGGTCAGTTGGCATTTCTTTGTGGAGTTTGCATGTTTTCCCCGTGTTGGCGTGGGTTTCTTCCAAGTGCTCCGGTTTTTCCCACAGTCCAAACACATGCGCTATAGAGGAATTGATTAACTAAATTGGTGTATGAGTGTGTATGGGTGTTTCCCTGTACTGGGTTGTGGCTGGAAGGGCATCCGCTGTGTAAAACATATGCTGGAAAAGTTGGCGGTTCATTTTCGCTGTGGTGACCCCTGATAAGTAAGGGATTAAGCTAAAGGAAAATCAATGAATGATATGAAAACAATTTAAGGTCAATAATATTAGCTCCATTAAGTTATTTATAGTTTCATTTTTATTTTTCGATTGGCTACAGAACAAACTACTGTTGTCCAATGACCTGCCTGATTAACCTTAACCTACTGAAAGGTGCTGTGTGTAAGTTTTTACCTCTTCTAAAGCATTAAAATACCATAATATGTGTGCAGATATTTAAGAAACATGCTCAGTAAACATACTTGTTTATCTGAAAAACTTTGAAAATGTGTGTTACGTGCTGGAACGCTGTCTATGTTTTGGTTCTTTTAACCCCCCAATGCCAGTTTAGCCATTTATATTTCAGCACTCCGGGTTGCCTTGATAGAAAACCCCGTATTTCATTCATTCATTCAGAGAGACTCTGAAAGCATGCATCCGTGACCGAAATGCGACCTCCGGTGGACAGTAGACTGCAAAATGAGACAGATTCAGTTCCACATGAGGTTATTAATTAGCAAATAATATAAATATTACGAACGTAAACATTAGGTGGGCAGGTTACATTGTAATCACGTGTCCTAACAACACGCTTTGTGACGAGATACGCAGTGATGAGCAGTTTGGCTGTTTGCACCAGACAAAACACTACAGAAATGTAAATACAGCCATTCAGAAGCACAGAATATGCACTCACTCATGAAACGGTAAAATTTATAATCTATTTAATACACATTAGCCCTCTTTAACATGATTAAATATAGATGCTGAATTATGTGTTCCGTTTAAAACGGTTTATTGTATTTTCCAGATCTGAGGTGAACTATCTGCTGCTGCTTTCAGTATATGGCTATCACAATCTGGCATTAAGGCGATGGTGAAGCTGAATATTAATAGAATAATGCCAACATTAGCCTGTATACTCTGTCTACATTATGATTTTATGGTTTAATTAATATTTATTTATAATTTAAAAACCCTTTACTCACCAATATTAGGCTACGTGTTTTTGTGGAGGAACATTATTGAATCCACTATAAATGGCTTTAGCGCAGTCCTGCACTCAGGATGGTGTGTCCAGCAGCACCGAACACCCTTTCACTGCTGCTGCTACAGGCCGAGATGCAGAGTTCTGAAGTGGCTAATTTAGCATGTTTTGGGTAGGATTGTTTGTTCATCTTTTACCAGCCAAGAACATCCATTTAATTTTCCATGACAGCAGTTTCAATGTAGCGAGTAACCTCGATGTCTTCCCTGTCAGCTTGCTTGTACATACATTGCTGTTTAGCAATCTACCGTAATACGCAGTGTATGAGCGACTGCTGAAATACCTTGGCGGCTAGAATGACCGTTTTTTTTTGGACTGACGGCTGGCCTGACCACAGTCAGAATTTGCTTTTTTTCACTTCTCCATCATCATTTGTTTCACCTTTGCAGGGATGGATTTTTATGTTGTAACAAATAATTGGATTACTTTCTCGCGCGAATCAAAATGCATCACATGACAGTTCATTTACTGCGCAAGCCAAGCCCGACCCGACCCCATATAAAATGATAGAAATTAAACTCGAACCCGTCAGATCCTGCCGGTTCGGGCAAAGATCTTCAGCTCTATTTAGCACTAAATAAAACACATGAGGTTTACCTGAGGTGATCACTGTCATAGGTTTCTGTTGTTCACCTGTGAGAAACAGAAGCTGTTTCTAATATATCAATTTGAGGTTATGGTTTTATCGCGTGTCGTTGCTTTTATTTAGAACACAGTTTAAATCACTCGCTCCTGTCCCTAATCTGGCAACCCCGCTCTTGTTTTGATCCAGGAGTGCAATACCTAGTTCAACCACTTGGTGTCAAACTTACATACTGCACCTTTAAGCCTTTAAATTGCAATTTAAGCTAAATACTTGTTTCAAATCTCAGTTTCTTTTTTCTGTTGAACACTAAAGGAAACAGTAAATTTTAAAGAATACTGGTCATTGACTTCAGTAGTATTTACCTTTCCTACTATGGAAGTCATTAACTGCTAGTTTCCAACCTTCAAAATATATCCTTTGTTGTTTGTGAAAGTGGGCTCTGTCTTGATCGTGACAGTACGCCATTTCATTTACACACCGTCTAATATCCATCCCTGATTCTGCCATTCCCAACCCTTGGGTGCACCCGAGGGTTGGGATAATATTACTGTTGCATACTGCACTTTCAATTTTAATTTATCTTTATTTGTATAGCACTTTTACAATGTGGATTGTGTCAAGGCAGCTTCACATAGAAGATTATATTGAATTGAAAGTGTCAGTTCAGTTTCAGAGTTTAAGTTCAGGTCTGGTCAATGTGGATTAATGTTCACTGCTGAGAGTCTAAACACTGAAGAGTAATCCATCGATGCGAAGTCCTGAACTATGCAAGCCAGTGGTGCCAGTGGCGACAGCGGCGAGGAAAAAACTTCACCAATTGGCGAAAGTGAAGGATAAAAACCTCAAGAGAGACCAAGCTCAGTTGGACACGACTATTTCTCCTATGGTCTTGTGCAGAGCTGCAGTCTAGGCGCCGGATGCTGGAGAACGCTGGACATCAGCGAAGACTCGGCTGTCCCTGGAGGTCACAAGTGTCAGAAGCATGCTCTCCACTCCTCCAGGACCACCACAGCTGCTACTCTGGAAACGGCCTGGTCCAGGATTGTGGAACCTTGGGATCATCTCTTCACAGGTCTTGGATTGCATTGATATCCTATTTTTTTATAGATATCATTTGTACATTTTATTGACATTTCTGGATGGACTGTAAAGAGGAATGGACACTATCAATAAATAAAAACTTTGCACCCAAGTGCTATTGTGGCTCTGACATATTTTTGTGACCAGTATTCCATCACGCCCCTTGTCACAGTGTTTAACAGAGAAGAGAAAAGTCTGGAAAAATCTGGAACCACTTAAGCGTGATCAAATTTCCATTTCTAAAGTGAACTATCCCTTTAAACAGAGAAATGAGATTCACAGAGAGAGAGGAGAAAGTGATGTGTTCATCTTCCCTGAAGTATATTTTAAAACTCAACATCTGATTTTATCAAATGAGCGCAGGAACAATCATATAACTCTTACGGACATGCTGAAACCCAAAAGCAGACTCTCAGAGACATTAAAAGCATCTTCTAATGAGAGTTTGATGAGGTAAATTATACATGGCACCTTTCCTACTTCAAAAAGACCTTTTGAAAAATGAATAATTTAATAAATCCTAAGTAGTTCTTCCTTGTATGTTAATACCTTTCAGAGGAATGAAAGAGCCTGTTTCACCGGCTCATTTTGACAGCTTTTAGAGCTTTTATTCAATGCCAGTTTGAGCTTTAAAAAATGTGATGTATTCAGTTATTATATATATATATATATATACACACACACACACACACACACACACACACACACACACACACACAAACAAACACACACAGGCCACTTTATTAGGCACACCTGTCCAACTGCTCGTTAACGCAAATTTCTAATCAGCCAATCACATGGCAGAAACTCAATGCATTTAGACATGTAGACATGGTCAAGACGATCTGCTGCAGTTCAAACCGAGCATCAGAATGGAGAAGAAAGATGATTTAAATGACTTTGAACGTGGCATGGTTGTTGTGTGCTAGACGGGCTGCTCTGAGTATTTCAGAAACTGCTGATCTACTGGGATTTTCACGCACAACCATCTCTAGAGTTTACAGAGAATGGTCTGAAAAAGAGAAAATATCCAGTGAGCGGCAGTTCTGAGGGCGCAAATGCCTTGTTGATGCCAGAGGAGAATGGCCAGACTGGTTCCAGCTGATAGAGCCAAGTCCAACCTTGAGGTGGATAAGGCTACAGCAGTAGGAAACTGAGGCTACAATTTACACAGACTCACCAAAATGGGACAATAGAAGATTGGAGAAACGTTGCCTGGTCTGATGAGTCTCAATTTCTGCTGCCACGTTTGGATGGTCGGGTCAGAATTTGGCATCAACAACCTGAAAGCATGAATCAGTCCTACCTTGTATCAACGATTCAGGCTGGTGGTGGTGGTGTAATGCTGTGGGGGATATTTTCTTGGCACACTTTGGGCTCATTAGTACCAATTGAGCATCGTGTCAACGCCACAGCCTACCTGAGTATTGTTGCTGACCATGTCCATCCCTTTATGACCACAGTGAGTGAACCCATCTTCTAATGGCTACTTCCAGCAGGATAATGCACCATGTCATAAAGCGCGAATCATCTCAGACTGGTTTCTTGAACATGACAATGAGTTCACTGTACTCAAATGGCCTCCACAGTCACCAGATCTCAATCCAATAGAGCACCATTGGGATGTGGTGGAGCGGGAGATTCGCATCATGGATGTGCAGCCGACAGATCTGCAGCAACTGTGTGATGTTATCATGTCAATATTGAGCAAAATCTCTGAGGAATATTTCCAGTACTTTGTTGAATCTTTGCCACGAAGCATTAAAGCAGTTCTGGAGGTGAAAGGAGGTCCAACCCGGTATTAGTAAGGTGCACCTATAAGTGTATAAACAGTATTCAAATCACAGACAGAACAGTAGAACGACTATTATAGATCAGTGCAAACTATTTTTTTACTTGTTCAGTACCACACAAAGAAAATATTACAAATTTTTACTTATATATATATTTACTTAATACTTATTTTATTTTATACAATATAAAATAAATAAATACAGATTAGCAATTGTCTGAGGAATAATTATTGCATGAAAAGCCTTTTATCTGTCATCATTTATCTCACCATCATATTCCAGACCCTGTTTGGCTTGACCATATAGCCAGAAAGCAGAAAAACACATTCTCTGAAAATGATAGCTTGTGCAGAGATGACAGGATTAGCCTTTATATTTACGCATTTGGCAGAAGATTTTATCCAAAGCAGCTTATAATGCATCGAAAATATACATTTGATGAGGTCATGACTGAAAAGAGTTTTCAAACATATGAACAATAAAAGTGCTGTACTTTAATATGCAGCTTTAGTTGTTTTTATTCACAAGAATGCATCCATTTAATATGTATTATATTTAAATGTCTATATATGAATTTATAAATATAAATTTATATGTATAACAGTTGTAACTTTTAGCCCTCGTGAATTATTAGCCAGCCTGTATATTTTTCCCCAATTTCAATTTCTTTAACACATTTCTAATCATAATAGTTTTAATAACTCATCTCTAATAACTGATTTATTTTATCTTTGCCATGATGACAGTAAATAATATTTGACTAGATATTTTTCCTAGTTGGAAAAATATAACCTAGGGAACCTAGGTTGTTCGTGGGATTTTTTTAGTTCAAATAAGTTGCCAGGTGATGCATATTTGGGATTGTAGGGTAATTAGGCAAATCATTGTATAACAGTGGTTTATTCTGTAGACAATCAAAAACATTTCATTCATTTTCTTTTCGGCTTAGTCCCTTTATTAATCTGGGTCGCCACAGTGGAATGAACCGCCAACTTATCCAGCATATGTTTTACGAAGCGGATGCCCTTCCAGCTGCAACCCATCACTGGGAAACATCCATAAACACTTATTCATGCTCACACACTACGGACAATTTAGCCTACCCAATTCACCTGTACCGCATGTCTTTGGACTTGTGAGGGAAACCGGAGCACCCGGAGGAAACCCACGCGAACACGGGAAGAACATGCAAACTCCACATAGAAATGCCAAATGACCCAGCTGAGGCTCGAACCAGCAACTTTCTTGCTGTGAGGTGAGCGTGCTACCCACTGCGCCACCGTGCAGCCCACAATCAAAAACAAATATTGCTTAAGAGGGCTAATAATGTTGACCTTAAAATGGTTTTAAATAATTAAGAACTGCTTTTATTCTAGCTGAAATAAAACAAATAAGACTTTCTCCAGCAGAAAAACATATTATAGGAAATACTGTGAAAAATTCTTTGCTCTGTTCAACATCATTTGGGAAATATTGGAAAAAAGAAATTCACAGGAGGGCAAATAATTTTCACTTCAACTGTATTTTAAAAAACATTAAATAACAAAAAATGTTGTCTTCATCATGATGACATACATTTACTTGTTTTCTAAGGGTGTGTAAATGATGGCAGAATTTTCATTTTTGACTTTAAAGTTGGCATGAAATCAAAATGTACTCTTATTTTATATGTATATAGTAGCTCTTGTTATAAACAATGTATCTGTGCACTTTATTATTTTGTAATAATCCATTTGCCCTCATAAATTGAAATGAAAGCCATAACTTTCCCTCCCACTCGAATTGACTTTGTTTACTACCAGGTCACATGGAATTCCTTTAGGAAGGGGCTATCCATAATTTACAGTGGGACAGTTCTTTAGGCTGGGCCTATCTGTCTTTAGGGCAGGACTATCCATAATTTGGACAGGGCTCGCAGGCCTTTAGGGTGGGGCTATCAGTGCTTTTGGGCCGAGCTATCAGTCCTTTAGGCTAGGATTATCCACAATTTAAGATGTCGCTATCAGTCCTTAAGGGCGAGGCTATTAGTCTTTTATTCCGGGGCTATCGTTTTTAGCGCGGGACTATAAGTAATTTAGGGCGGGGCTTTTAGCCCTTTAGGGTGGGACTATCAGATCTTAAGTACTGGGTTATAAGTTCTTTAGGGTGGGACAATCAGTCATTTAGGGCGGGGCTTTTAGCCCTTAAGGGTGGGACTATCAGATCTTAAGTACTGGGTTATAAGTTCTTTAGGGTGGGACAATCAGTCATTTATGGCAGGCGCCTCAGTCCTTTAGGGCGGGACTATCCAACACTATCTCACGGCAATTCGTAACTTTTTGATTTAGTGGCTAATTCGTACGAATTCACACAATCTAATTCGTACAATTTAGTACTATTTGCTCATCACCCAATGATGGTTGGGTTTGGGGGCAGGGTTGGGTGCATTTTTGTACGATTGAGCTCGAACTTCGTATGAATTAGCCACTAAACTGACAAATTATTTCAGCTATATTAAGGCAGAAGCATAATAAAAACAGATGGTGCTCCAGTTTGGTGTGGTCACCTCTCCACTGTGTCTGCGAGCCTCGGGCTGTACTAAAAACACCACTGTCATATGAAATAGCTGGAGGAGAAAAAGAGAAAGAGCGATAGAGGGATAATGAGAGGAATCTCTGAGGAATCAGACAGAAGAGCTCATTTCCAGGTTTCCTCTTCAAGCACATTAGAGATGACTGTAACATTACTCAGCCTGAATACATTACAGATGGAGACACACTCCGCTTAACAAAAGCTAATTAATGTCTTTTCATCTTTAACATTATCATAGGATATCATTGTATAGTTTATTACCATATTCATTTGTATTAATTTATTAACTAACTAAGATTGTAAATAATCTATATTATTTGCCCCCGTAAGAAATATAATTTATTTTCAGTTGGCTACAGAACAAACCAAAGTGTGTGTGTGTGTGTGTGTGTGTGTGTGTGTGTGTGTGTGTGTGT
>CAIGQZ010001236.1:7779836-7791310 GCA_903798205.1 Danio tinwini | reverse complement strand
GCAAAACCAGCATTGAAACCAGCAAGACCAGCATCGAGACCAGCAAACCCCGCATTGAAACCAGCAAAACCAGCATACCAGCATTAAAACATACCTTACCAGCATATGCTGTTTTTTTTTCAGCAGGGTATTTAATCTAAAATACATACTTGTGCTGTGCTTATGACGGTCAATATTTTGTTTTCTGTTCTTCATACAGGTATTGCTGCATCAGTGAATGTGTCCATGTTTCCCACAATCCTCTGTTCTTCAGCGTCTCTGTGTAAATGATTCAGGTGAGTTTCTTCAAACACGACAGATCTGGATCTTCAGCTCCTGCTGTCGGTGCAGATTATTCAGTATTGTTCTCCAGTGTCCACCAATACCTTTAATCACACTTCACTGGCTGCTGGGAGATACTCTTTTTTTATTTTTTATTTTTTTATGAGTCAGAATTGTTTGCCCTCCTGTGAATTTCTTTTCCCAATATTTCCCAAATGATGTTGAACAGATTCAGAAATTTTTCCCAGTATTTCCTATAATATTTTTTCTTCTGGAGAAAGTCATATTTGTTTTATTTCAGCTAGAATAAAAGCAGTTTTTAATTTTTTAAAACTCATTTTAAGGTCAATATTATTAGCCCCCTTAAGCAATATTTGTTTTGGATTGTCTACAGAACAAACCACTGTTATACAATGACTTGCCTAATTACCCTAACTTTATCCTAATTAACCAAGTTAAGCCTTTTTAATGTCACTTTAAGCTGAGTACTAGCATCTTGAAGAATATCTAGTCAAATATTGTTTACTGTCATCATGGCAAATATAAAATAAAACAGTTATTAAAAGTGAGTGATTAAAACTATTAAGTTTAGAAATGTGCTGAAAATGAATCTTCACTCTGTTAAATGAAAGTTGGGAAGAATATAGAGGAGGGCTAATAATTCAGACTTCAACTGAATAACTCATAATACACTGTACTGTGGTCTTCTGTTGAAATGCAATGCTTTTGGGTCAGCAGTGCATGAATACTAAAACATTATTAGGCAACAGATGGAAAAAACTAAGATTAAAAACCGGAAGTTCAGACTGTTAAACTACAAGCAAGTCACTGTTTCCATGTACGCTACATAAAAATCACAGCTCCTGCTGGCCTGAGACGTGTCTTTCTCCAATCCATGTGAATTCAAAATATAAAAACGTCTATATTTTGCCATATTTGACAAATTTATTTACAATTAAAAGTTGACTTTTTATTTATTTTTTTTGTTGGTCTCAAATTTACTTGCAAATTGTGTACTTTATTTTCTTAAAAATACAGTAAAAAAAAAAATACTTGTAAATAACTTGTATATGTAAATCTGTTTACATTTCACAAAAAGATTTTCTCCAGATTTTGAGTTTGCATCTTGAATGGTTTATTTTTATTATTTTTTTTCATTCAAAAGTTACAAAAAAAAAAGTTTCCATTTTTTATTTTTATTATTATTTTTTTTGCAAATTGTGCACTTTCTTTCTTAAACATAAGCAAATGTTTGATGATAATAACAGGTTTGGCAAGATGTCCCGGGAGAGAATCCTGAGCTCAGAGATAATTGAGCCCAGTGTTCCCAGCTGGTTATTTAGCATGTAAGGGGGTCTGAGATCAGGTAGGTTTTGAGAGCTCCCCTTGGCAAAAAGGAGGAGATGGGGTGGAAGAGGGGATTCTTCCAAATCGAACATAAGGCAGTACGCTAAAATCTGTCTATTTATTTTAAGCTTGGATAAATCTGATTGGATTGCTGCCTATTACGGATGAGAGACCAGCCTTGTTAATTGTCATTTATAAATGATTTATAAAGCATGAATAGTCCTCACTTTAGATTAGCTCACAAAACTGGATAAAGTTGAGTTAATAAAGCATTAATTGACATACAAATTAACTATTACTAAATGATATAAGATATGCAAATGTTGATTTGAATAGTTTATTATTCATTTACTTATGCATTCTGAATGATCTTTTAAAAAACACCAACTACTCTCAAATAACAATACTTAATTTAGTCATGAAAAAATAGTAATACAAAGTATGAAAAAACAATCATAATAAATCGTACATTATAAATAATACAAGAATAAAGCATTTGTATATGCAGTTATAAACAGCTTACTAACATCTATTAATGTAAAGTTAATGCTTAACAGATCATGAATTCACTATATGCTAATGCTTAATAAATGATTCAGTGTAGTTATTATAAAGTGTTACCGCTTTTTTTTGTAATGAACTCTAAAGTCTTCTTGCAATTTCTAAATACATGATTCTGCATCAATGTTTTTTTTAATACTGCATCAAGCTTGCAGCATGTTTTCATCAAACTGTACACAGTATGGCAGCTCACCAAGATTTGTTATTTGACTTGTTAATCAACATGTTAATCTGACTGAAGGAGAAAACATGACAGACACAGTGAAAGCCATCGTATCTCTTACCTTTACCGTATTCTGGCAGTGTGTCGTGCGGAGAAAATAAAGCACTTTGAGAAGCCAGCAGTCAGGAAAGTATGACACCAAACAGCAAAACAGAATTAAATATGGATTACAGAGTCTCTGGTCTAATTACCAACAGACACACAGCTATGTTTTACTGAGTGAGTGTTTGGAGAGATGCCCAAATGTGAGTAATGATCCTCAGCTGAGCAGAAATGATGATGGGATGTTAAAACCACTGCAGGAATTTACTAACAAGAAACCTGTGACTATGATGAGCATGCAGATCTGCATGAAACACAATTACTGTAGTATATTTTAGTAAATACTGGGTAACACTTTAAAGTAATGGTTCATTGGATAGTGTATTTATTAACATGAACTAATAATACATTTATTCCGGTATTAATTCATCTTTGTAAATGTTTGTTTTATATATCATTAATATCAAATATCACTCTTCTGAGCGGTGCTTCGTCAGTGTCAGACAGACAGGTTTTTAATGTATGGAGTTTTTCCATCATTACAGCCTCAGCTTTTATTAAAGGCTATGTAACAAAAACCAATGGCTAAAGTATTGAATTAAAAAGCTTGTTGAATAGCACAAACTGGAAAAAAATACACCAAATTAACAAGTTCTTGCATTTTAATGACTTGAATTGCAGGGTTTGTATTTTTAGCCCTTCCAGACTCTCTGTGGTCCTTAAAAAAAAATCCTATGGCACTTGTAAAGAGTAGGGGTGTAACCCTGGTGTCCTGGCCAAATTCCCTCCATTGGCCCTTATGATCATGACCTCCCAATCATCCCCATCCACTGAATTGGCTCTATCACAGTCTCTCCACTCCCCTATAGCTAGTGTGTGGTGAGCGCACTGGCGCCGTTGTCCTGTGGCTGCTGTCGCATCATTCAAGTGAATGCTGCACACTGGTGGTGGTGTAGAGAGTCCCCCGTCATGATTGTGAAGCGCTTTGGGTGTATGGCCATACACAATAAATGCACTATATAAATACACATTACATTACAAATACATGCATATATTGTATGTTTACATGTATAATTACATCATGCAGTATATTGTGCATTTATAAACTTGTGTAAATATTGAAAAACAGTCAAATCAAGCATGGTTATGAATTCAATTCATCTTTTTCTCTGACACAATCTACATTGTAGAAGCGCTAAAGCAGCTGAACACAGAAGTTCTAGTAAACTGAAACTGTGTCAGTGTGGTTTAATATTCACTGCTAAGAGAAGAGCAAATCTATCGATGTGCAGCTCTACAAGTCCCAAACCAAGCAAGCCAGTGGCAACAGTGGAGGAACAAACTTCACCAATTGACCAAAGTGAAGGAAAAAAAAAAAAAAAAAAACCTGGAGAGAAACCAGGCTCAGTTGGGCACGACCATTTCTCCTCTGGCCAAACTTCTTGTGCAGATCTGCAGTCTAGGCGCTGGTGAACGCTGGACGTCCGTTATTGAGAAACTGCAGGTGTGTGAGTAGGTCATCGGCACAGGTGTACATGCTCACCGACAACACAACGTAATTCAACTAGCAATATCCTATAGCTGACAGAACCTACAAAGTTAAGGCTTTTTAAAATAAGGTTTTATCAAAAATATAAACACGCTCATCGGTTAGTAAAATGTTCATTCAAAACATCGATATAAATAATAACTCAAATATGTTATTAATGGAATTGTTTTCTGAAAGACAAAAAGTGTCTAACATTTTTGAAGAATATTTAAAAAAAGCATTCCCATTATTTTTGCAAACAAAGTAAAAATCACAATTTTTCTTTAACATGGATCAGTGAATTTGACTTCATTACAGACATTTCATTCCATACATATTAGTTCAACTCATGAGCAAAACAATAGTCCGGACTGATGAACGAATCACTGGCACTACCCTTCCTACACTTCAAGAACTGTACTCTTCCAGAGTGAGTAAAAGGGCTCGTAAAATCACTCTGGACGCCTCACACCCAGCACACTACCTGTTCGAACTGTTACCGTCTGGTCGGCGCTACAGAGCACCAAGCACAAAAACAGCCAGACACAGGAAAAGTTTCTTTCCTCAGGCCATCTACCTCATGAACAGTTAAATATTCCCCTACTGTGCAATAAACGTGCAATACTTTCTCATACGCACTTGTACACAGCACCTTATAACCTGTATATTTACAACATATCTGTACATACAACTCAACATCCAGATCTTTTTGACTAACTGCATCTCTGTTTAATGTTTATTGCCTTTTCTTTTCTTGTATTTAATTTTGTGTTGTCACTCGTCACTTTATGTACACTGGAAGCTTCTGTTGCCAAAACAAATTCCTTGTGTGTGTGAAGCACACTTGGCAATAAAACTGATTCTGATTCTGAAAATAAAGTCTGTGGTAAACATCTTGATAATAGATGAACAGGCTACTGAATACTTTGATGTTACAACAAAGATTTAGTAATTTAGTGCATAGTGTGAATAAAATAACACAATAGCTTCAGAAGTTAACATATAGAGAAAATGGATCAATAAATATTTTGATTTGAACTTGAAGAAAACAGAATAAGGGTGCTTTCACACCTAGACTTTTGTTTCAGAACCTGGCACACTTCCACAGTTAGCGTGGTTCGTTTGGCATATGTGAACCCAGCAATTGCACTCGGATTCGAGCCAAATCAATCGGTCAGAGATCACCTGAATGAGGTGGTCTTGGCTAGATTGAAATGAACTCTGGAGCGGATCGATTGTAGTGAGAAAGCAATACGATCCGAGCCAGGCTATATCTCAGTGTATTATGAATATGTAATAGGCATATATGGCAATATGAAGAGAAAATTATGAGTAGGGCGGGATGTCATTCCTACCGGTAAATATGCATTTCATGTCAAATACTAAAGTGAAAGCATACTGAACTTTTAACGAGAGCTGTTTATCCGTTGGGAAAATTGACCGCAGTCTTGGTTTAGCTGTTATTTCGCTCTATAATGTAACGCCTATAATGCATAAGCCAACTGCTCTGTATGAGAAAGTCTTACTTCTGATTTATATTTGGTGAGGACGTCTGTGTGTGTCACCATTCAAAATTAAAGCACATCTTTTCGCTTATAATGTCTTATTGCTCAACCTCATAAATAAAAAGGATGCATGACAGCTGAGCGGGACTCTAATCAAAGTTGTTTATTTTTTGAGCACATGTGCAGATTTTATTTTTTCATTTTGTCATTTTCCAACTTGTTTGCTCTTAAAAATAAAGATGGCATCCAGTTATTACCTCTATAAAGAACCATTACACGCACAATATGTACAATTTCATTTTCATTAAAACCACTAGAACAGTTTTATATATTTAGCTGACTTCTAGTATGTACAAACCCCGATTTGGACTCGCCGACAGGTTTTGAGAAATTGCAGACAAATGCCTGAAATCACAGGCAAATCAGCGCTTGTGCACGCAAGTGACAATCACACAGTGTAAATTATCAAAGACAAGTAAATCGCTGATGAGTCGCCGATGCCCGTGAGATATTTGGAGTGCTAAATATCTGGAGCTGTCTGCGATTCAAATCATGCTGTGTGAAATGAGTTCTGATTGAAAATAACATCGGCGATCACCTACAGCCAATGAGAGAGCATTATCCACTAGTGTGGGTACCTGCAGGCCAGCAGGAGGTTGTGGGAGAAGTTAAAAGCGTTCATTTTCAGTTTATTTGGACCCAAGAAATGGAGGAAAAACGAGTGTAAATTTGGCATCACCTGAGCAAAACAACAACCGGGTCGAAAAATAAAAAAGTTGAGCAGAAATTACTAATTCCCTTCAAACCCAGGTGAGCAAATATGTACATTTTTTTTACCCCATTAAAGGCTTCATTCTCGTCATGTAGTGAATGTCAAAAGATATACTATGTGTTTTTGGTTGTGAGACGTAGTTTAGACAAAGTTGTCGGCGATTCTTCCTATTTTAAAGTCATACAGTGTAAAACCCTCTGCCGCCGATCCATCTTGCAGTGTAAACAAAGCAGCAACAAAACGCTAGCCCAGATAGTCATGTGTACAGCCTGGTTTATACTCGACGCGTGCGCTAGTTCGCTTGAGTGCGCACGGCGAATGTGATGTCATTGCGGTGTTAGCGAAAGTTCGCTTTGAGTGTGCACGACATGATTTCGGCTGGCGGTGCGCACAGCATTTTTTGAGACCCGAGCGAACAGTGTGCACGGCACCGCGTTTGGTTTGAGTTGAATATGAACCACTTTGAAGAGATTTTGTCTGAAACAGTACGACTGTACACATTTCTTTATGATCCGTGATCATACAGGTAATCAGATGAACAATAATTCTTGGCTAGAAATAGCAACAGCCGTAGGAAAGGAGGAAAGTTTATGTTAAAAGGTTTGGGAAAAAACTGAGGGATTGTTGAGGCCATGGCAAAGTGGAGACCCATGTACACAATTAAAGAAATATGTTTGTCCACCAGTTATAGGTTTTACACTGATGTATGTTACAATTTTGAATTTAAAACAATTTAATAGTTACAAAACTATAATGAACAAATTATTGCTTTGAAAACTGGAAAGGAATATTTGAACCTTTCGGTTTACACTGATGCCCTGTTTTTCTAGGCTTTATTGGTGATGATGGTCAGTAATGTTGGACCATTATTGCCCTTTTAGCAAAATTATAGTACAGAAACTAGCCAGACAGTAATGTGTGAATTTTGGAGCGAGCTAAATCTAAAAATCTAAATCTATTTTTTAGTAAGTGTGCTTTTTTTGCTTTTATTCTTGCCATAATAAAGAATATATTTGTAGAGCAACCCATGTTCAGTTGTCATTAATATTTTAATAAACTTTAATAGGTAAAACTGTCCGAGATATAAACAAAAGCAAGTGATGCATCAAATTTGATTAACAATTTTTATAAAGATCCTTATAATCATTAAAATAATTTATAAAAACAATACAAATAATTAGTAAAAAAATCGTGAATGATATTAATAATATGACGTAGTTCTGGAAACTTCCTACTTCTCTGTTTATCCATCTGACTTTACAGTTACTTTTGACCGCCCCCTGTCGTTTTAAAGAATATCACAACGGCGAACATGCAAGTATAAAAGCCTCGCCCGTGTCGAGAGGTGCGCACGCAGTCAGCGGAGGCGCGCGATATGGCGCCAGGCGAAAGTATAACTCCAGCTTAACGAAGGCCAGCTAGTAAGTGCTGTGCAGGTAAACCTCACTCCTCTGACCTCTAAAGGTGCTCTAGCGACAGATGCTAGAGGCCATGGTCTTTAGCCTCCTTGGTAGAGCAACTGACTACCATGTGGAAGGTTGCCAGTTCGATACCAGCTCGGAACGGGTTAGGTGACGTAGGGCTGATGGGGTTACAATGGTACCGTGACCCGCATGGGGGTGAGTGTAACGGAGGCCAGCTAGTGAAGTGCTGTGCAGGTAAACCTCACTCCTCTGACATCTAAAGATGCTTTAGCTAGAGGCCATGGTCTTTAGCCTCCTTGGTAGAGCAACTGGCTCCCATGTGGAAGATTTGTACAATCTAATTCATAACATTTAGTACGATTTGCTCATCACCCAATGATGGTTGGGTTTAGGGGTGGGGTTGGGTACCACGCCTCCTTTTTAAAATCGTACATTTTCATACGACTCAACTCGTATGAATTAGCCACTAAATTGACAAAACGTACTCACGTTTCCTCGTGAGATCAGGCTGGGGTAACACATGCAGTGTGAAAACATCTGTGACACGACTACTTTGAAAATCATGCAGTCTGAACTCGGCATTACATTATGCTAAAAGTGTGGAAGAATGTTCAAATCCTGGGAATAAAGCAATTTTAATTAGTGAGACAGAATGTGTGCTTATGCTAATGACAGCACACAACTTCAATTTACGGTTTGGTGTTTATAGAAATCATAAAAAGTCCTACGCCATTTATAATGCCACTGTGAAAACTCATACCTAGTAAATCCAGAGAAAGAGATAGTCAGCATTACAAACAAGAGAAAAAAAAGGCTCAGTGATAGATTTTCATCCTTATTTCTGAGAGCGTGTGAGCATTAAACCCAGATTTCTGAATGAGAAAAAAGTTATTTCTTCAGTTTGTAATGCTGAACATGTGTGGTATTTATCACCTGATCGTATCACATCCATCTGTAGCACTTCATCACAAGACTCTGCTGGAAAACTGAGACTTTTATGGCCTTTTTTTTTCATTGAAAATCAGCATCTGCTCAAATGGAGATTCCTGATGTAATCATGTCCTCCAATGTGATGAAAATGCATTGTTTAATCCTGAATCCAGACAAATAAACTCTGAGAAGTGAAGACAAGACTATTAGGATGAGAAAAAGACAAGTCAAAGAAGATAATCAGGTATAGTTTGGATGAATATTTACACAGAAATGAAAATGTGCTGTTCATTTACTCATTCAAGTCATGAGTTTTGCTGCTTGTTCAGATTACCTGGTTAAAATCATCTGAAATAATAATATATATATATTACATTATAGGGTTATATAAACAAATAAATAGCAAATAAAAGTAAAACAAATAGATTTAATATAGTTGTTTGTTGGTCTTTTGTGTTTACACTGTAAAACCTTTCTTTTTTTTAGTTAAATCAAATGAACTCTAGTCATCCCACCTTACTGTACATTAGTCAATCAGACTTAAAATTTGAAGTTAAATTTTGCATTACTAAATCATGGATTTTGCTGCTTGTTCAGATTAACTGTTTAAATGAGCTGAAATAACTGAATTATTATATCATTTTGTAATATATATATATTTCTTCAAAATATATGTTTCATGTTTAATCGACTTAAATCTGTAAAACAAATCAAGTTAATGTAATTATTTTGTGCTGGGAATACATTGTAAAGACATTTTATTTTAGTTGAATCTAAACGGTTTCAGTACAAGCATGTTCATATTTAAATCATATTTTTAGAGCAGTGTATTACAGTTTTTCCCCAATAGTTTACACACATTTTCTGAAAGCATGTCTCATATTGTCAGAACTCTACACACAAATCACAAAACACACACACACATTGAGCAAAACCCTTCAATTCTCCTGCAAAATCAAGCTTTACATTCAAAACAATGTGATTTCTTCACTAAATGGTGTTTTGTTTTCAAATGACACACACAAACCATCACATGAAGAGACGTTTATAAGAGCCAGTTGATCACTGATGTGCTTAATGTAAAACACTATGACCACTTCTTCTCCATTCATCATAATGACGTACTGTAAGCCTTTTTTTGTTTAGTGTTACACTTATACAGACAGTACCTACATAAGTGCATTGTGTGTTTTGTATAAAAGCAGTATTCTGAAATATTTTACAAATACACGGCACTAAATATATTTTACTGTATTTTTCCCACACAAACAGTGTACACAGTGTTCATCCCAACCAACACAAACTTGCACATAACGTGGTCTACATGTGCCATCAACAGAAGTGTTTACTGAGTAGTTACAGTAAAAAAAAACTACTAACTAAGTGTGGATTTGGGTCATACAACACAACTGGAATAACTACAGCAGTCGCCATCGTCTGATCACATATGAAGCAAGAGATCGTGATGACGTGTGCAGGTGCTGTAGTGCTGTCCCAATTCTTAGGGGTACATTTTGAAGCCCTTTCCCTTTACAGTCAGTTTTTAAGGGCCAAGAGGAAGGGATACAAAAATAGAATTGGGATTGGGCCTTTATGGTGCTTTATTTACACTATAATTTCTACACTACAGTCAGTGTTATTTTTACTCTGGATAGAGTGGGACCGCATGTGCTCCAGAGAAGTGTTAAAATGAACTCTTTAAGTGTTATATTTAACACTGCTTATTTTACTGTGTATTTTTACTGGAAAAGATACATTTTGTCAGTCGTTATTGTTAAATCAATCATTTCAAATCAAGTATTCACAGCAAAAACAGCTTTTCTTGCTTAGTTTTTTGTCGTGTTACTAGTCCAAATATCTTAAAAGTCTTCAATCAAGTATACATTTCCTAGACAAGCAACATATATTTACTTGTTTAAAGAAATTATGTCAAAATTAAATGTTTTTTTTTCCTTAAAACAAACAACATAACAAGCCAGTGGGGTAAGCAGAATGATCCTGTTAGTGCTTTGAAATAATATTATTTTACTTATCTCACTAGCAGAATTTTGAGCTTGTTTTAAGAAAAAAAAACACTTCATTTTGACTCATTATCAAAAAACAAGACACTATATATTGTCTAGAAATGTGTCTAGAAAATGCTTCTTGATTTAAGAATTGTAAGATATTTGGACTTGAAACAAGACAAAAACTCGTAAGATAAACATGACAATGTTTGAGATATTTTGAAGAATGCTGAAAAAAAGCAGCCAGTCACATGCATTAAAACAAAACAAAACAAAAAATACTAAGGAAGTCAATGGCAGTAGCACGTCAGTATACCGTCCTTTGTGTTTAACCAAAGAAAGAAACTCAAATAGGTTTGAAACAAAGTAAACGATGACAGAATTGTAATTTTGGGTGTACTTTCTCTTTAAACTGGCAATGAAGCATCATTAGAAGAGCCTCCAGCCGTTGTGCTGTTCTCAGATCAGTTCCCATCTGCTGAACTGGCCAACACAGCAGACACAGATTAAATATCTTTATTAAACACGGCTCTCTGAGATCCACCTCGTTTGTGTGTGTAAAGCCCAGCAGGTCGGACAGCCTGGATTTGCTGAAAACGTCTAGCAGAGGCCATCAAAAAACACACACACACACACACACACACACACACACACACACACACACACACACACATATAGAAAAACACAGAGACATACACACCCACACAAACAAATGCCCAAAGATTCGCACATTGAAACACTAACAAAAACACACAGATAGAAATACACATAAAGAAACACACACAATCAAAAACACAGATAGAAATACACATATAGAAACACACACAATCAAACACACACAGATAGAAATACACATATAAAACACACACAATCAA